>PVKC010019400.1:0-19123 GCA_004027635.1 Crocidura indochinensis
ATAACTTTTTAGTTCTTATCTTTTCAATGAAATATTTTCATTTTATAGCAACACATTTGCTTCGGACATGTACACGACATAAATTATTTGCAACTAATCCAAACTTACCAAATAAATATGAATTTAATCATAATGACAATGTATGGTATGTATGTAAAAAAACATCAGAAACAAAGTACTCAACTTGCATAAATGGACAATGGGATCCTAAAATAAACTGCTATGGTGAGTTTTTTTGTGTTAATTCTTAAATATTTATTTTACTCTCTCCTGATTATGTGTTACTTTAAAATATTAGTTACTTATTATACATAATTTTAAGTCGTATATAATTAGATAATCATCAATATAATTTATAAATATTGGTCATATTATATTAGGTTATAAATTAGACATCAAGTATTTAATAAACCATTTACAAAATAGGCAATTTATACAATTGTTTTTTCTTTGTTTTTTGCAGGAAGCCATTTAATATTCACTGCAGGGCTTTATTTTATGTAGCGAATGTCTTTTACTCTTGTTTTACTGAGCACCTTTTTATCTCCTCAAATTTGAATGGCAGCCTTACAGGCAGAACTTCATCAGTCAGAGATTTTACCCTACTCTGTTTCAAATATATCGTCCCATTGTCTTCTTGCTCATATAGTTTTATTAGAAAGATCTGCTGTGAAAAATATGTTTTTCCTCTTATGTTTTAGATATCTCTTCTCTTGATGCTTTAAGTAATCTTTGTCTTTGTTCCTTTCCAATTTGAATAGAGTACATCTTAGTGTATTTCTATTTGCAATGCTTTTTTAGTACTCTTTGGGCCTCTTGAATCTAGGTACAGGAATTCTCTGTGATTGGGAAAGTATTCAGCTACCATCTCTTCAACTAGCCTTTCTTTGCTCCTACTATCAGTTTCTTACAGTTTGCTCCTTCTATCAGTTGCCTCTCCAATGACTCAAAGATTATTCCTTTTGCTGTATCCATCAAATATTTTACATTTTCTTCCACATTTTAAGTTCTTTCCTTTCTGTAATGCTTCCTTGTGTTTTGTTCTTTAAACGAATACATTCTTAATTCTGAACTCTGTTGCTGTTTTTCTTTTTTTTTTGTTTTGTTTTTGGGTCACACCCAGCAGTGCTCAGGGGTTACTCCTGGCTCCATGCTCAGAAATTGCTCCTGGCAGGCACGGGGGACCATATGGGGCACCGGGATTCGAACCGATGACCTTTTGCATGAAAGGCAAACGCCTTACCTCCATGCTATCTCCCGGGCCCCTCTGTTGCTGTTTTTCATTGCTGCTCTTTGACCTTTTCCAATTCTATTTCAATGAATCCTCAAATATTTTGCATCAGTTTTTCTTTGAGTTGATAAAATTTTCCTTTCAGAGATTTCTTCATTTTCTCAGCTATAGTGAACATTATTTCTCTGAGGTCCTCCTTTTTTCAAAAAGTTTTGTAAAGCTTGAGGAGATCTCTGGGCATCTAGCTTCATGTGCTTAAGAAACAAATTCTCTTGTTCTGTTTATCGTGATTGGTAATTATTGAGCTCCTAGCTAAGATCTATGTCCAGCCAGGGTATGCCCACCCAGAACTTAAGGGTACATTTAATTAATGAAGCTGAGTATATTGTCATGCAATTATTTATGATAATTTATTATGGAGCTTTGTATTTCTTCAATTATCATTTCAACACCTTGACTGTTTTTTAATCAAGATATATAATTTTAATATTTTTAGGAAACCAAGTACAGCTATGCCCACCTCCCCCTCAGATTCCCAATACTCAACCTATGACAACGACAGTAAATTATCACGATGGAGAAAAAATATCAATTCTCTGCCAAGAAAATTATCTCATCCAGGACTCCGAGTCAGAAGAAATCCAGTGCAAAAATGGAATTTGGCAGTCAATACCACACTGTGTGGGTCGGTACAGCATAGTTTGATTGTAGCATTAATTCTAAAATTGTTGTTTTACTAAAATAAAAAAGGTAAAACATTTATATTCATTTACTTTATAATGAAAAAAAAATTGCAGTTTTAATCTAATAAATTAAAATTCTGCTAGTGGTGTGAAACAAGTAGAGAAGAATGGAAGCTGTTATGTAAAATCACTACAAATTCTATTTATGTATATTTTACTCAAAAGAAAAGGACACATATGAAGGAATACAGTGAACATATATGTAAAACATTTTTAAAAAACCATTCAGGCTTCATTTTTTCAAACTATCAATAATTTAATTGGTTCACATTTTTCTTATTCCATGTCCCAGAACTTGATATATTTTTATTTTGACTATGTATTTCATTTGACATTTTCAACTCTATTATTACTCTAGAAAAACTTCCATGTTCCCAGCCACCTTCTATTGAAAATGGAAACATTATACCATCCAACTCTCCACTTATGCCCAACATTTACCCGCATGGCACCAAATTAAGTTACACTTGTCAAGCTGGCTTCAAGATACTAGAAGAAGATTGGGTAACTTGCACTATGGGCAAATGGAGTTCTCCACCTCAGTGTGTAGGTGAGCATAGCCCATAGACTACTGTAACTTGACTTCCAATATAAATTGTTAAGAATCATAATCAAAATATTATGATGGAATCATTCAGATTTATAAGCATATAAAACCATCTATCTATTTATACGTTATTTTTGTTTTATATCAAATTTTTTATATAATACAATAAATACTATTATTGACATTGTATTAGCTCATTGAAAATATTGTAATTCTGGCTTTTTTGGGGGAATATTATAACTCATTGTAGAGTGAAATGGAGCTTACCTATAGATGTGCCTATCATGTTCCTGTGTGTAAGCGGATGCAAAAATTCTATGCACAATTTGGCATGCTATTGCATTTTCTTGGCCTAGTTTATTACTTTCTTTTTTTTTGTCCCAATTCCCACACTACATAATACATTTTGTACAATGGTTTATTCTCACTGTGCTTCTTTTTAATAATAATTATTGGCTAGGATAGGCATTGGTGTTTATCTTATGAATATATCTTAATTGTTGATGGAGTTCCTAAAAAGTGTGCTTAACAGTACTGTCCATAAGTAGATGATTACAAACAAAATGACAAAATGACATATTAATATTCTGAATTGTTTATTGACTCATTTTTAATTTATCTAGTTGCTACATGCATTTTCCTAAGTTCAAATAGAAAAATACAGAAAAATTTTTATTTTTTACTTTCCTAAAAATGTACATGAACTTTGAGTGGAGGATAGAAGAGCAATTTGATACAGAGGCTTGAGAAATAGTTCTTAGACATGAAGATGCACGAAGGAGGTGCATATGACACCAGGCCTACTGAAAAAAAATTACAGTAATCTCCAGGAACTTGAGTGTGGTCCTAAATTCAAAATATTAAAAATTTGACAGGGCCTCTAACAATAAGACAATCAGAGGGCATTTGCCTTCCTTGTGGCCGACCTGGGTTCAATACCTCCAGCATCCCATATGGTCCCCCAAGCCTGTCAGGTGCATATAAAGAGTAACCCTAGAGCCTACTGAGTGTAGGCCCTCAATAAATAAAATTAATTTTTGAAAAATAAGATAAAATAAAGTATTTCTAAAGAGAAGAGAATCAAAAATTCTGTTCATCTGTCATTGCTTTTGGTTTGGAGGGCCACACCTACAGATACTCAGGGATTACTCATGGGTCTGTAGTAAGGAATTACTCCAAGTAGTGCTCAAAGGAATATATGGAGTACCAGGAATCAATCCTGCTCAGACACTGCAAGGCAATCTCCTTACCTGCTGTATTATGACAGGCCACGAGAACCCATAATTTTATATACTCCTTGAAAAAGATTGTTTTAACTTCCATTCCTTGAATTTGCTTGAATGGTTCTTAAAATGACAGCTATTTGATGACCGCTGAATCACAGAATATATTTATTTATTTGTTTATTTTTAATTGACTGTACTTGTGGCTAATTCCTGGCTCTGTACTCAGGGGGTCACTCTTGCTAGGGTTAGGGAAACATGTAGGATGCAAGGGACCAAATAGAGGTGTGCTGCATGCAAGGCAAGCATCTTACCTACTGTACTATCACTAAAGTCTCACAGAATTTATTTTATGATTATTCTCTTGAACTATGCATTTTCAATCACTCTTAAGAAGGGGAATATGGGATGCATGCTGTGAACAGGAGTGGAAGGACAACACTGGTGGTGGGAATGCCCCTAATTCATTGTCACTATATACCTTAAATATTACTGTGAAAGATTACTAATCGACTTTGATCAAAATAAAAATTAATAACAACAACAAACTTTTTTTAGTGCAAGAAAAATAAAAAAAATAGAGTTCAAATTTCATTAGTTGATTTCCTATGTAAAAATAGTCATTACATTGGAAGAACAATTTGCTTTCCATATAGATATTTCCTGTGGCTCTCCACCGGTAGTGGAAAAAATTGCTTTCAAGTGTGTTTGTTCTATGGAATTTGACCCTGAGTGCTTAGCACAGTAAGTAGCAAAGTAAATAGGCAGGAAGAACAGTGATTTCTCTGTGCATTTCCATTGACTCAGTGACAGTGTGGATTGGCTTCAAGCAGGTCACTAAATTGTCCCAAGATGGAACTTGCACTTCCTGTTTGTTCTCTACCATCCTTCCAGAATGGGTGGAAAGGTTGCATACAGTTTGTCCAGCAACAGTTTTTATTCTGAGTTACTTGGCACTAGGATCAGTGTCTGATAGCCAACGCACTGCTCTCTCTATCTTGCTTGGCGATTTTTGGAGGTGACCTCTGAACAATAGCAGCACGTCAGCTGTGTTTCGTATTCCTTGGTGTGCACCAGGGAGTTCTGGAAGTCACTGTGCATTCTTATTTCTCCTGTAACTGATGTCGGGCATCAATTTCTGGCCCCTGAATCTTGTGCATCCTGTTGTCAAAGTCTCTGGGCAATAGCTGGTTTCGCTTTCCCTTGACTCAGCAGTCAGACTACTGCTGGATGAACTTTTTGACATACCAATCTCGGCTTCAACAGGGAGTTGGAGTGTGGTCACCTTACCTTTGAACAGGAGAGGGAGGCCACCAATTGAGGTTATTTGTATTTTTATCTTTGTAATTTGTACAAGAGCTAGTTTGATGTAAACTATTCTGAATTCTGGAAATCCAGATTAGAGTTGCATATTAAATTATTTATTATGGTGACATGATTGAAGTTAGAGCAAAATAAGCGACTTAATCCAATTCAATACATTAGGTCTCGTATTGGTGAATGATTTACATATTGCTAATCTGATGAAGAATCTATCTTGTTTCTTAAAAGCTACAAATATAGGGGCTGGGGAAGTAGCTCAGCATAGGGCTCTTGTCTTGCCATGCCTCTAAACCCCGGCCGATCTCTGTTCTATTCCCAGAGTTCCATATGATCTTCCAAGCCTGGAGCTATTTCTGAAAGCAGAGTAGGAGTAACCCCTGAGAGTCACTGATTGAAGCCTCAGAATAAAACAAACAAGGGAAAAAAAGCTACAAATATAATTAGATATTAAAATTTAGGTAAAGAACATGGCATAGACCACTGTTACACAGTGGAAGGACATGTAAAAATATAATACTTAAGTTGATATAGTATTGCAAAATTATGGAAAACATTTCATTTACCTAAAGGTATTAACCCTAATTTAAAAGAAATGTCTACACACATTAAAGAATAATAAAAGAATATGCATGTTAAAGCCTTTTTATTTGTTAGAGATTAAATAAAAAAAATAAGGAGGTACTAGGAAGAACATATAATGAGTAGAGTGCTTCCTTTGAATGCAACTGACCCAGGTTTAGCACCGGCTCAAGGTTCCCAAACACCAACCATGAGAGACTATTCACCTACACAATCAGGAGTAAGCCCTGAGTATCAACATGTCCACATATAATACATAAACAAACAGAACAAAAACAACAAAAAACAGAGTACCTTATTTGGTACTCTGAGCACATTGTAAGCCCTAGGCACAACCAAGTAAGGATCCAAAATGAAAAAATAACCAAATAAATAATTTTTTTATAAAATAAAATGAGTTTAAGTTAAGTTGTAAATTAACTGTGAATTTTATTTGAAGAATTAGACAGATTTAGATCTTATAAATATCCAATAAGTTGGCTCTTTCTGAGTGTTTTATTTGGTTTGTTTTTTGTGGGATCACACCTGACTATAAACAGGGTTTACTTCTAGCGCTGCATTCTGGGACCACTCCTATGAATGCTCAGCATACCAATGCCCTCAGGATTAAACCAAAAAAGGATACATTAAGATAAATGATTTAAAAATTCTGTACAAACTCTCTGGCCCTGCCAACAAAACTCTTTTGGTTGTTGTTATGGCCATATATTTCTGAAAATGAAGTAGAAGCATTTCATAAAGTGAGTGTAACAGTTCCAGAAAGCACATTAAAAAGGGACTCAAGTAGAAAAAATTGTGCTGAAGTATATTGGAATAAAGTTTTCTAAGAAAAATGTCTATAGATCTCATGCAGTACAGGGAATAGAACCTGGAAGCTAGTTCATGCCAATTGTGATTTGCTCTCTTTTGGAGAACTTTCCAGATCCAAGAGTTGAGTTTTATAAGCTGGAGGGCAAACTAAACCTTATTATCACGCATTTCTAGAGAAATATGTTTGCGGTGTAGAAATAGAGACTATATAAATGTATGTTTATATTTATTTACTATAAAAATTATATATATTTAACATTAAAATATTTTTGTTTCCTTTTAAAGAAGCATTGCTTAAAAGCATAAGTTTTTATTTATGCTTGTGGTTTTTCAATTTTACCAGTTTAAAGATTTTTAACTTTCATTTTTATTACCATTAGGAAAATGTATTTTTAATTACTTGGAAAATGGACATTATCCATGGATTTCAAAAGCGTATTACCAAGGTCAATCTGTGAGAGCTGAGTGCTATTTTGGCTATAGTCTACAAAATGGGGAGAGCAATATGACATGCACAGAGACTGGCTGGAATCCTCCTCCCAGATGCATCCTCATCAGTAAGTCAAGGGGGCTGAGGATACAGTTTTTGTTTGTTTGTTTACTTGCTTTTAAACACATCTACATTATGTGCAAATACATTATAAACTTCTTTCTTATTTTCAACTTCACAGTTCTGACATGTGCTATTGTACACAATTCTCAGTATGTTTCCACTAACATAAATGTGCTAAAAATACATTAAAATATAAGTTGAAATCCATAATAACAAGTCACATAAGTAAAATGGTAGATAAGGAGTGGCTTTCACCCTTCAGATCGGCTCACGTGCTAAGAATCACTCCTAGATACCTTCATTGTGGGTGTCAGAGAATCTATCAGAAAATTGTTTATGGTGTTCCATAGTTTGGTGACAATTGATTCCAGCATTCATGAAGTTCAAAATTCACACAAGCTACAGATATTAATTCATTTTTAATTTATTTAGTGACTACATAAACTTTCCTAAATCAAAGTCAAAAATCAAGAGGAATTCTTATTTTTCACTTTCCTAAACATGTTCAGGAACTTTGAGTGGAGGATAGAATAGCAATTTGAGGGGTTCGGGAGATAGCATGGAGGTAAGGCGTTTGCCTTTCATGCAAAAGGTCATCGGTTCGAATCCCAGTGCCCCATATGGTCCCCCGTGCCTGCCTGCCAGGAACAATTTCTGAGCATGGAGCCAGGAGTAACCCCTGAGCACTGCCGGGTGTGACCCAAAAACCAAAAAAAAAAAAAAAAAAAAAAAAAAGAGCAATTTGATGCAGAGCTCTAGGAGACAGTTCTTAAATATTAAGATGCTCATCATGAAGGAGGTGTACATGACACCAGAACAGCACTTGGAATCTGGATCATGCTCGGAAGAACCATTGAAAACATGCCAGTAGTAGTCTCCAAGAACTTCTGACAACATATTGTATCCCAGGAAATATATGTTAGGGTGATATATGACATATACAAATATACATGGAGTGAAAACCATAAAATAGCTTAACAAAATAATTGTATTTAAAATCTGATTGTTGTGAACTTAATATGGTATTTGAAGATGAAATATGTAATTTTTGTAGAGAAAAATATTCCCTGAATTAAGCTCTATGGTACTTATATCCTGAGCAATAAATGTATTAAAAATATTTATGTTCCAAGCTAGAGACAGGATATAGGGAGGGTAACTTGGGAGCAATCCCTGGTATCCCATATTGTTTTCTGAGTGTGTCAGGAGTGAGCTCAGAACTAGGAGTAAGGCCTGTGCAGCACTGAGTGTAGCATACAAACCAAAAATAAAATCTTACTAAAATTAAAAATACTTAAGTACATTAATCTTAAATATTTCACATTAAGGCACAGACTAGGCAGATAGATTTATCAGAGAACGTGATTAATTTAGGCTTCTTCAACAAATAGGTACAATTAAGGATGTGTTAACTTGCTGATTTCATGAAGGAAAATAGTTAAACTCTATAAAATCTGACAGTTATGCCATGGGAAACTTCAGAGTTTGGTAAAAAAAAAAGAATTACAAGATGAATCATTTGAAATTTCTGAATGCAAATTCTCTTGGTTATATGTTTCCTAGACTTCTCTTTGAATACACCTGTGCTTTCATACTTGAAGAATGTTTCACAGATATAACGTTGATGTATCTTTTGGTTATGCGCACCTTGATATTTTAGCCTATTCCCTGGTACATGAGAACCTTCATAATTAAAGTAATCATCAGCATATGTGTCCATTATTCTGAAGTCTGTATCATTCTAATTCCCGTTTATTATCTTCTCTGTGTGTCTTCAAACTTCTTTCTGTCTTCAAGGTTATGTTGAGGGATGAGCCACATTGGTGGTTAAGCATATGGCAAGGGTACCTATCTAAACAACAAAGCCAATAACACTTTTAATCTGAGTTTGAGCCAATAATAACCAAATTTCAAAATGGGCTTGTAAGGACTCAAGCTGGTGGTAAAAATGAAACATGGGACACTGATAGAGGGTTGGTGAGGTGATGGGATTGATGTATCATATTTCTGAAAGCCTTCTACAAATAAGTGTGTAAATCAATGTGTCTCAATAAAATAATTGAAAAATAAATTATAGTAATTTTTTCAAAGATTCTATCTGCTGTGCAATATATTTTGATAACACCAAGACACTTCAATTGAGCATTGTCTCTGCAAAACTGGATTATTTCTTGACTGTGTGAAGAGCTCTAGACTGGTTAATTTCTTGAATGTGTGTACTCTTTTTTTTTTTTTTTTTTTGGGTCACACTCGGTGACGCTCAGGGGTTACTCCTGGCTTTTCGCTCAGAAGTCGCTCCTGGCAGGCACGGGGGACCATATGGGGAACCAGGGGATCGAACCAAGGTCTGTCCTAGGTTAGCACAGGTACCTTATCTCCAGCGCCACCGCCTGGTCCCCATGTGTGTACTCTTTGAGTAATGTCTGAAAACTTTGCATTCACAACTTTTGCTATTTATCACTAAAGTCTAATTTGCCATTAAAGTATGTGGGTGTTGGTTCTTTGCTAAGGTCTTGACCTCGCTCTTTTTCACCTACTTGCCACATGACTCATGCCATTTCTTCCATGTCTCCCCACTGTACAAGGATCTGATCCTCTAACACAGTATACTTGCTCCTAGAGTAATGCTGACTGTGAGGTTTGCACCTGGATCCCTGAATTCTTGCTTCTACCAGCAACTCTGTCATCTCCCACTTAGGATTTGCAACCTACCTTCAGCTGCAACACCTTAGCTCTTTGTTCCTTTGACTTGACTCTGTTTTAAAGTCATGTGTGTGCTGCTTTCCTACAGTCCACCAGACACAGATGCAGGTCGAAGAGGAAGTTACCCAGTTAGTGGTCTCTTATCTCACAGTAGTTTTCACTTCCAATCATTCCCATTATCTCTTTGAGTAAAATTTTAAACTTACTAATTTAAAATTATTACTCTTTTTTTTTTATCACACTCGGCAGTGCTCAGGGGTTACTCCTGGCTCCATGCTCAGAAATTGCTCCTGGCAGGCACGGGGGACCATATGGGGCACCAGGATTTGAACCGATGACCTTTTGCATGAAAGGCAAATGCCTTACCTCCATGTTATCTCCCTGCCCCAATGGTTACTCTTTTATCTATTATTTCCACTATAATTGTTGTCATCTGTATAGCACTTGCTTATTATGAAAAACTTTTTTTTTCTTATATTTTTGGACCATTCCTCATTGTGCTTAGGAATCTCTACTAGAAGACTAGAGGGACCATCTGGGATGCTGGGGATTGGACCTGGCTCAGCTGCTTACAAAGCAAATGCCTTACCTACTGTACTATCACTCTGACTCCATTTAAAAAACAAAACATTTTTAGCAATAAAATATTTAAGGTAAAAATCTGTATTTGTTAATGTTCTGTCTTCTTTAACTCAGGTTAAAAGGAAAAGCTTTTGATTGTAGCTCTTAGTTTATGAAATGAAAGTAGGTGAGTGAATTATTTCTATTATGTGAATTTGTATCTTGTTATTTACTATATGTAGAATTTTAAATTTAATATAAACTTTTTTAACCACTTTAATGTGATGAAAATCAATGTCATTTCTTAAGATTACAGTTTTAATAAATAAAGTGTAATTTTTTTCCAGATGCAACTGGAAAATGCGGTACCCCTCCACCAATAGCCAATGGAGACATCACTTCATTTCCATTACAAGAATATGCTCCTGAATCAGAAATTGAGTACAAATGTCAAAATCTCTACAAACTTGAGGGAGATGAGATTATAAGATGCCATAATGGGCAGTGGTCACAACCACCAAAATGCTTAAGTAAGTATTAAAATATTCTCAAGGATTTAAGACAATATAAGTAACCTATGTGATAGCTTAATGTTTAGAATGAAATGCTCTTGGGCACACAAAACCCCATCTTATTTCATGGTTAACAACGAAACTTTAATACATGAGGAACTAAATTTAAAAACTTTAGGTGTAAGCACCACAATGGATTTTCCTTTAATATGTTAGCAGTGGCTAGAGTGAAAGCACAAAGAGTAGGGTATTAGCCTTGCACACAGCTAATGCAGGTTTAACTCTGGCATTCCATATGCTCTCCTGAGCCAACCAGAAGTGATTCCTGAGTGCAGAGACAGAAGTAAGCTTGAAATCAGCAAGGTCTGCCCCCAAAATAATAATTAAAAATACTAATATATGTAATATGATATATTTTATTATAATTAATTTTTAATTTAAACATAGTTCTTATTCCTCATTAGCAATTCTTTAATATGATTTGAATTCACAGAATGGATTTCAATGGTTTTGTTTATAAAATGTGGGGAGAATAAAGATTAGGACTAGTGTACAAGGCTTTACATGAATTTTCTGTCATTTTGGGAGAAGTATTTGGGTACTAATAAAAGTGTGTATTCTTTTCACCTTCAGGTCCATGTATAATATCAGCAGACATCATGAATAAACATAGGATACAGTTACAATGGAGGGATACAAAAAACTTCATTTTGAATCAGGTGATTTGATTGAGTTTATGTGTAAAAGGGGATACTATATAACATCGAATGAACCGTTTCGAAGAGTCTGTATAAATGGAAAAATCACTTATCCCACGTGTGTATAAATTAGTATTTTCAGTCAGAGTATAACATGTATAAATTTACTATGAATGTTCCATTTTTAATCCATCTCAATTATTTTAAAGTGTTATCAAAATTCTATTTGAAGTGGACTGGAACCATGCTGTCAATGTGGATTTGATCCTTATCATCCCATTATGGTCCCTCAAGCTCACCAAGAGTGATTTCTGAGCACAGATCTAGGAAGTAACCACTGGGAACCACTGAGTCTGACCCATTAAAAAAACTCTATTTGTAGTGAAAAATTTATGTTACAAATTATGCTGATGATGCCATTTTAATCGGAGAGACTAGTGAATTATAATTGCAAACTTATCACATTAAAATTTGGTGAGAAAACTGCTTGTATGCTTTTTATAAAAAGTTTTAAAAGTTGATATACAATCTTTCCTCCCTGTTTCAATCCATCATTCTTCTAACAGTCTTCAATCATTGTCCATAACCTCCAATGAATTCTTGGATTCTTATCTTAAAGGAACAATGGAAATGTTCATATACATTACTTAAACCTTCATAGAGTGGGATTGGTACACTATTATTAAAAATACCTATTAGGAAAAAAATAAAATAAATAAAAAAATAAAATAAATTCCTATTAGGTTCATCACAACTTGAAACTAAAATTCTCACACAGCATCATCACTTACTAGAAGGAAAAAACTGAGTCAAAATATTTTAATTATATATATATATGTATACACACACAAAGCAATATACCAATGATATATACAAAAAATTGTGGTGGGAAAACATAGTACATTTTGATGTTTGATTAGGTATGGAGAATTCTGCTTTTATACACAATGTACTACTGTCCAATTACTTTTCTAAAAATAATATCATGGCATTTTTGACCACATGATGGACCTATAGCTGATTATGAAAAAATCATGAAAAATTAGATGGATAAAGATAAACAGGTGCAGAATCTATTCATGTAGTACAACGATGACAGGATAGAATTAACAAAATTAAATTCAAAATGAATTTATAAATCTTCTAGTGAGAAAAAGGGGATGCAAAGTCTTGCCTGGCCTTATTTGATCTTTAGTGCAAGTCACCTGAACAATGTTGACTGTGGTCCAAAAAGCATGGAATACTCTAGAATATGTGTTTAAGATTTGAGAAAGTATGACAAGGTTTCTCAAGTAATTACTATCAAGGTAAGGCTTGAAGAAATTTGTGATAATGCATGACAGAGTAAGGCTAGGAGTAGATTTGAAACAATGAGCATCTTTTAGTGAACTAAATTTTCCACCAGTAAATGAACTTGACCTATTCTTCACACTATAAGTAAACAGAGCCTTAAAATGTTTCACATTCCTAGGATTAAGTAAGAGCAGAGAACATCAATTTGATTAAAATGATAAAGAAAGTAAATGGACTCTATTACGCTGAGTGAAATAAGTCAGAGGGAGAGAGAGAGAGAGATAGATGCAGAAAAGTCTCACTCCTCTATGGGTTTCAAGAATAATAAAAGACATTCTTGCAATAATTCCCAGAAATAGAAGAGGGCTGAAAAGTCCAGCTCACAACATGAAGTTTAACACAAAAAGTGATGAGTGCAGTTAGAGATATAACTACATTGAGAACTATCATAAGAATGTGAATGAATGAGGGAAGTAGAAAGCCTGTCTAGAGTACAAGTGTCGGTGAGTTGGGAGGAGGGAGATTTGGGACACTGGTGATGGAAATGTTGCACTGGTGAAGGGGGTGTTCTTTAAATGACTGAATCCCAACTACAATCATACTTGTAATCAAGGTATTTAAATACAGATATTAATTTATATAAAAGGATTAAGAAAGTATCCAAATGACCTTTGATTGATCTCCCTTTTTTTTATTTTGGGCCACACCCGGTGATGCTCAGGGGTTACTCTTGTCTATGAGCTCAGAAATCATACCTGGCATGAGGAAACATATGGGACACCAGTGGATCAAATCAAGGTCCTTCCTAGATCAGCTGCTTGCAAGGCAAACACCCTACCGCTGTGCTATCGCTCAGGCCGCTGAGCTGTAGATTCTTGGTTATTACAATAAAGTTATACCATAAAGGAAAAACATAGAAAATTTGACTCAAACAGCAACATCTTTGTGCACTTACAGACATTATGGGAGGCCAGGGCCTATGAGTGTAGAGTAGTGTTTACTGGTATGTAGCCAATTTAGGTATAATCCCCAGGACCACATATGATTTACTGAGTTCTGCTATGTGATTCCTGAACACAGACACAAGAGTAAATCCAGATGGTGCTGATGCAATAGTGTACTGTGTAAAGCAGTTGTTTTGTATGCGGCAGACCTGGATCTGATCGACAGCATACCATATGGTGCCTGGATACTTCCAGAACTAATTCCTGAATGCAAAGTCAGGCGTATTCCCTGAGCACAACCTGTGTGGTCTAAAAACAAACAGAAAAGAGTAAGCCCACTAAGCAGGGTAAAGTCAGTGCTGTGGCTTAAGACTAAAAATAATTAAGTAAATTAAAATTCAAAGACATTGAGTCCAGAGGGATAGCACAGCAGGTAGACCATTTGCTTTCCACATGGCTCTCCGAGTTTCAATCTTGGTATCTCATGTGTTGCCCCCAAACCAGCCAGGAGCCATTTCTTAATAACCAAAAATAATTCCTGAGTGCCATTGAGTATGCTCACAAAATATAAACAAACTAAAATAGATAAGTTAAAGACATAGAAAGAAGGTGAACTGACAATATTTGCTAATCATACATTAAGGAAGCCAGTATCTAACTTTACATAAGCATATTTTATATTTTTTAATATATTTAAGAAAATACATCACGTAGTTGACGCAATTGATCATCGTACATTTGTTTCAGGAAGAACAAAGGCAAAGTTATTAAAAACAGAAAGAAAAAAAGAGATCAAAAAGAAAGGAAAGAATAAAAAGTTCAGTAGCAAGTATATTTTTGAAAATTATTGAATAACCGATGAAGTCATTAAAGCCCTAGCCGAAGGTTTAGTAAGCTCTTCTTCTAATATTTTAGGTACATAAAAATTCTTTCAATGCAGTAAAAGAGATCATGGATCAAAAAAGTAGGCAATTTAGTTAAGTAGCTACTTCTCAAACTAATAAACATTAATAAATGTCCAAAGAAATATGATATGAATTATGTTTTCAAAAATCTGTTCACAAATGCTTATTGTATGTTGTTATTGGTGGTCAAAGTTGAAAGTATTCCCATTCTCAGTTTTTCAATAGCCATATGGATAAGTAGTAAATATAGAATATGTATAAATGGATATTTATAATAACTAAGGAAGTTCATTTATATACTGGAATATTACTCAGAAATACAAGTTAATGTAGTACTGATGATGGAAGAAGTGGGAACTTAAAAAAAATTGATAGATTAAGGATATGTAAAGGTGGTGGAAGTTTGACCTGCATGTGTGAGGCTTCCACCCTGACACAACTGGGTGGAACGGCCATGACCCCTGCTGCAATGTCCCTCACTTCTATAAAAATAATAATAGCAATAGTAGTAAAATAATCAATAACATGAAGGTAAGTGTCAAAGCACAACTGTCACATATTATGTGCATATTTCCTTCCTTCCTTCTTTTCTTGCATCTTTCCTTCCTTCCTAGTGCCTTCCTTTCTCCCCTCTTTCCTCACTCCTTTTCTTCCTTCCATCCATTCATCTTTCTTCCCTAGTTCCCTTCCTTCCACACTCCTTCCATTCCTTTCTTCCTTCCTAGTTTGCTTTGTTCCTTCCTTCCTTCCATCTATCTTTCCTTCCAATTTTTTTTTTTTTTTTGGTTTTTGACGCTCAGGGGTTACTCCTGGCTATGAGTTCAGAAGTTGCTCCTGGCTTGGGGGACCATATGTGAACCAGGGGATCGAACCGCGGTCTGTCCTAGGCAGCGCAGGGAAGGCAGGCACCTTACCTCCAGCGCCACCGCCTGGCCCCTTTCCTTCCAATCTTATTCCTTCCTACGTCCTTTCCTTCATTTCTTCTTTCATTCCATCCTTCTTACTTCCTAGTTTCCTCTCTTCCTTCCTTCATTCCTTCCTTTTTTCCTCTGTCTGTTCTTTGTATTTTTCTTTCCTTACTCTTTCTTTCTTTGGGGGGGGGTGGGAATTTTGGCCACACCTGGCAGTGCTCAGGGTTTACTCCAGGCTCTGAGATCAGAAATTCTCTTAGCAGGGCGGCCATATGGGATGCCAGAGAATGAGCCTGGGTCTTTTCTGTGTAAACTGCATACAATGTAAAAGCCCTACTGCTATGCTTTCACACAGCACCCTCCTTCCTCTTTCTTTTGTTTAACCTAATAGTGGTTAGAGTTTACTTCAGATTCTACTCCTGTTTGGACGCCATGCAAAAAAAAAAAAAAAACAGTAAATACTAAACATCTCTGCTAGCTGTAGAACCTCTTTTCATACTTTTATCATGATCTTAAGATCCTCTAATTTCTACTTTTCTGTGTGGTGAACCATCTCTGGTTGGTAACTCACTGTATCTGAGTGATGCTTCATTTTCTCCAGGAACAAATAGTCCTCTCTCATGTTGTTCCAGTAAAAGTGCCAGACATGTCAAGATACCTCTAGAATCTAAAGACATCCATAATTATTCAATTAGTCCCAAATTAATTTCCTCCTGTTTTCTCTCCTCATGCAACTCCAAAAAAATCTAAGTTGAGACATTCTTCCTATAAATCCCTCTGACTTTGTCTCAGGTGCTGAATCTAGGAAATTTTGTGCTTCTTGATCCTCTAATTCTTTTTTTTTTTTTCTGGTTTTGGGCCACTCCTGGCAGTGCTCAGGTGTTACTCCTGACTGTCTGCTCAGAAATCGCTCCTGGCAGGCACGGGGGACCATATGGGACACCGGGATTCGAACCAACCACCTTAGGTTCTGGATCAGCTGCTTGCAAGGCAAACACCCTGTGCTATCTCTCATGGCCCAAGATTCTCTAATTCTTAATTGATAGGAAATTTTGTGCTTCTTGATCCTCTAATTCTTAACACACCAATCAATCAACTCATGAAGGATTAAAAACTTAAGTTCTGGACACAACACTACTATCTTTTAAGGCTTTGGAATTTTGGTTTTGTTATTGTGGATGTGTCCTCCCACATATGCTAATGATGTCTAGGGACAACTCCAGAGATATTCAAAAAAGAAGACCTCAAGATTCTGTTCTGCTTCATTCCAGCAGTGCTCTGAGGGCTCCTGGACTACACAAGCAGGGATGTGGGATTTTCTTATCTAAGAGAAGGAATTCTATTGTTTGTCACCAAATACAAGTATGTTTGATGTAAATATACATCCTTTAGCCAACTCTTGGTATACAAATCTCAGCCAATTCCCACTTTATGCTTAAAGCCTATTATTCTGTATATTTAAGAACAGCATGGCATTTGTACTGAAGACGTAAATACAAGTAATGATTTAAGGGGGAAATTAAGTTTCCGTTTATCCTTATGAGTTCCTAGGAAACACTTTATCGTATTTTTTTTTCTTTCCTTATATGAAGACAAAAATGCAAAGAAAGGACAAGGTGAACTTACAGTGCAAAGACAATCACCCATAAACAGTATTCTCAAACGAAATTCCCTTGCTGGCGCTTTAATTTTGAATTTTTAGCCAAATGAAACAAAACACATGCACATTTACTTTGTCCCTGAAGTTTCCAGATTTCTTAATAGTATAAAAAGCAGTATAAAGCCACAAAATTTATGTAACTCCTTTAACATTAAAAACTATAGTATAGTTAACATAGATAATCATAATATATTATTTCATTAAGGACGAGTAAAAGGAGCACTGCAAGGACAGTGTTAGTGTGACAATTGTTTGCATAGGCCCAGCAAAATATAGGAGACATGGAAAGAAAAGCCTTGGTCTACTTAAGGAGACCATACATCTGGAGTTTTCTGGAATAAGAACAACTCTAGGATCCAGGCATATTAGATTGTCCAACCCAAGTCATTGTTTGTAGTGCCAGTACTTTTATTTTTCACACAGTCACTGTTGTTGGTGTCAGGTTTCTATAGCTAAGGATTCAGGAATATGCCCATGTCCTACATCAAAGTCAGGATGATGCGGAGCATCCTTTAGTTTCACTCATAATTAGAAGGTGATGCAGAGAGTTCAGTCCTGAAAGCAGGTAGATGTTGTTAAGTCCTCTGGGTGTTAAAAGGAAGTCTCTGTTGAATAGGTCTATGCCAGAACAGTGGTAGGGTCTTCCCTAATAGAGGATTGCTTTCAGGTGTTGTAGTACACCACCGTGGTTGTATAGTAGCTAATAGCATCTCTGGTTCAGGGGTAAAAGGACAATGCCTATTTTTTGAGGCCTTAGCCAGGTCTTTATGACAATGTTCATATTGTAACGACCCACTAAATCACAAAATTTCTGAGAAACACTTTATCTTAACCTATCTTACAAACTGCAGTATTCCGAACTTAAAAATCTACAGCACTCAGAAAATAAATCTTCAGGTTCAGTTATGATTTTTACAGTTCTGAAAAGGCACAGGAAGGACAAGAATCAACTGTTTCCCTTAGCCAGGAAAGAAAAACTATGCCTGCAGGCCAAGAACATTTTAAGAACCACCAAAGTGTCCACCAAAATGCCCCAAACAACATTATTATTTATGGAGCAGTGATCCAATGTAGTGTTAACTGTGGTGCGGTGACACCCTTATATAACCATGCAAGTTCTAATTTCCTTCTATTTTGGGTTCCTACCTAGCTTTATCTCAATGCAAAGTTGCTTCCTGGCAACTTTGAATCTGAAGTCCTGGAGCCTATTTTCACTGAATCTGGACACATCCGGGAACCAGTAGAATCCCTACACATGATACTAGAGAGCCTTATTAACCCTTGATCTGAAACAATATGTGTCTTGAACTTTAAACTGCTTTTCTCCATCTTCATGTTTCAAAATTGCTTTCAAGAGTGCTGCATGAAATTTGACCATACATGCTCTGCATAGTATGTAGGAGAGTAAATAGGCAGGAAGAAAGGGGATTTCCCTGTGCATTTCTATCGAATCAGGTATAGTGTGCATTGGCCTCAAGCAGGTCACTATATTGTCCCAAGATGGAACTCGCACTTCCTGTTTATACTCTAATCTTTCCAGGATGTGTGGAAGAGTTTCAAAAAGTTGTGCCCAGCAACAGTCTATTGATTTTACTCCCTGCATCGCCTGGGACTAGGATCTATGACTCTGATGGCCAACGAGGCTGCTCTCTATACCTTGCTTTGAGATTTCTGGAGGTGACCTTGTGAGCAATTGCAGCACAGTAAGATTCACTGTATGTTAGCAGTGCTTCGTGTTCCTTGACGGGTACCAAAAACTTCCGGAAGCCACTGTGACACATGTGCCTCATCTTCTTGTTGAGCACCAAGTTCTGGCCCTTGATTCGTGTGCATCCTGTTATCACAGCCTCTGGGTTTCAGCTTATTTTGCTTACCCTTAACTTAGCAGTGAGACTGCTGCCTGAAGAAATTCTTGACATTTTTTCTA
>PVKC010019401.1:0-12249 GCA_004027635.1 Crocidura indochinensis
AATGGGAAACCTCTAGAACACTCTTAGCCAGGAGTATAGTGTGGAGAAGGATAGAAATTGAGTAGAAAAGAAAGACAGAGGTGAAATAACAACAGGAAACATAGAGCAAGAGACTCAGTTTTACTGCTGGTGTAAAGAAAGGACAAGATTACATTCCAAACCACGTAGTCAACAACAATGAAATCATGAGATCGAAATTTTAATAATCAAGCTGATAAAGGTACTGTTATGATGTCACACTGGGGGGGGGGTTGAAGAGCAGTATTGGATGGACTCTGGGAACACTGGTGGAGGGAAGTTGACACTGGTGTTGGGATTGGTGCTGAAACATTAGATGTTTAAATCTTAACTATGGATAACTTTGTAAATCATAGTTCTTTGAATAAAATAAATACATTAATTAAAAATATGCTGCTGTGTCTGGAGTGATATAAAAGGATAGAGCACATGCTTTACATGCAGCTGATGTGGTTTTGATCCTGTCATCCTTTCTGATCTTTGATCACTGCCAGAAGAGATTTCTGTGTGCAAGCCAGGAAAAAGTGACTTTTGGTATGAGCCCCCCAAACAAAAACAAAAAAACAAAGCAAAGCAAGAATGACCAGAAAATCTTGTTTATCTGTTCCTATTTCCATAAGCTAGAAGTTGACTTCTCTTGTGGTTTATGGAAGTGGGCAAGAAAGGTGGCATCCTAGAAAGGAGTTCTATGACGTTCCTCTCTACCCTCTTATATCACCTTGTGATGTATTGGGAAAAATCTAAGACTATAATCACTTGTATGCTAGAGAGGTACAGACTTCACTTCTCATTTACCAAGGAGATGGTCGTCAAACTTTCTGTCCATGAAAAATGATACCCAACCCTGGTTCTCAGGGGAACATGGAACGTATGCTTCTGAGCAAGAATTTGCTCTTTACAGAAAACCCATCCTAAATCTTGCCCTGGAAAATTTTATTATCTCACTCAGGTTTTTCATATCTTCTGCCTTCATACAACAGTAAAGAATTTTAGGAGATGAATAGAGAAGTTAAATAAGTTTATTTAAAAAATAAGGATGGAAAGGAGATGATAGATATAAAATAAAAAAGATAGATGGATAGATAGAAAGAGAGAAATATGTAAAAATTATATGTGCTCAAGAAAGCACACTGACTTCTCCAAAGTGGGAAATAAAAAATAATAAATCACGTATACAACGCAAGTCACAAGCAGGAAAATACTGGAGTATTTTCCCAGAATGAGGAAATGCACACTAACATGAACAAAGTATATATCTCAGTCAGATTCAAACCAAAGAGGCAAGGATAAGAAAGTAACAAACATTTTTCAGGAGAGATTGAGCATATGAGCACTTCTTACTCAGCCAAGATTGCTTCCAATTTTCCTAAATTCTGGCCCCCTACATAGTCCTCTCATTGTTAGGATATTTGCCTAGGAAAGAAGTTGGAACTTCTGATTATCTTTTGATATTCTTTTCCTGGCCTTAATTCCTGGAGTGAAGCCTCTCCTTCAGCCACCCCTCCACTCTGGAAACCATCCTTTCTCAGGCCTGAAATTACGCATGTTCATTGTTTTCCAAGTTTCAGAGGTGGGCCTTTCATTTCTAAGGCCCTTTTGTCTTCAGGCATTGTTTCAGGAAATGTTTCCCACAAACTGCAGTACCTAAGCCACTGTTCTTCTTACCTAAAACAAAACTGTTTTACATTCTTATTGTCTGGCCCCATTCTATGTACACAGCAGGTATATAATAAATACTTGTTGACTTAGTTAAATTTCAAACCTTTCATATAGGCCATTATGATTTAGCTAAAGAATGTTATAGCCTTTAGAAGAGCTAATTAGAGTCAATAATTTGACTGACCTGTGCTGGTTCTAAAGTACTTAGTGGTAATAATACTGTTTTTGCAAGATGGATATTTTACTGTTGAGTCTGTCTGGTTGAGAGGCTCACTGTTTTATGGTCTGTGTGTGGTGATCATTTGGATGTAATGATCAAATGGGGGTTGCCCAAATTGATCGTTATAACAGGATTCCACTGTAATTACATTTCCATAAATGATACTCAAATTCACTGGGGAAATCAACAACCCCTTGGTGTGCCTACTTCCAGCACTGATTACAAGTTCAGGTTCTATAGCACTTTCTAAACAAAAGGTAATTAAAATTTTACAACCCATAGTTAAGCCAAAATGAAAAGGCAGCTTTTTGTTCTAGATTCCAAAGTGCTGCACTTTGTAGGCAACATCAGAAGACAGTTTAATTTGGAATAGGCAGATATTTGGATCTTATACAAATTAATACAAATATATTATGAAGACAATAGAGAATAAGCAGCTTGGAGTTAGAATCATGGGTTCAAGCCCCAGTTCCATTTTCTTTTTATCTATGTCATCTTGAGTAAGTCATTAAATCTCTCTGAACTTCAATTCCCTCATCTTTAAAATAGGGATAATATACTTTCAGCCTCATTAGGTTTTTGAGATAATTAAATGGCCTATTGCTTGTGAAGTGCTGACCATAGTGCTGGCTGTGCATGTTGGTAAATACTCCATATACCTTTGTCATTAGTACTGTTTTTCAGATTTTTTTAAATCTAGCCATATTTTTCCCAGTGACACAATAAGAAGTAACACTTCTCTTTATTAGTGCAAGATGTATGTTTCCAACCTTAAACAAAACAGTCTGTTTTTTTTTAATTTATTAATTCTCTGCCTAGAGTTCTATGATGTTGCCTTCATGTTTTAGACATATGTGTTCATGGTGTTTTCTACCCTATATGATTTTCTTATATGTTTCTTATATGTTTTTTTACCTTATAAGATTAATTAGAATTTTACTTTTTTTTCAAATTCGCCTTGTCGAGCATCTCTCACCATAAGTATGCAAAATGTCATGGAATGGTTCTTAATGCACATTCTTATGGTGCATTCCTACAAAGGATGCTGGAGGAGCCATTTTCACATGAATCTAAATGCTCTTATGCCATCAAAATAATATTCAAGAAGTATACTGGTTTTGATCCCTTTCCAAATACTTGGAATAGTTCTAAAGTTTTGCATTTGAGTTCAGCAATCATATTTCTCATAAAATTTTACTAACATAAAGCGTCCTGGGCCCACTACCACCATCTTCATGGCAAAGAATGGCTTCTCTATTATGCTCCAAAAGAAAATAATGGCCAGTGATGTTTCCCAGGTAATCTAGTCCTGGCTGATACTTCTGTGGCATTTGCAGAAAAGAGGTGGTGGTGGTGGTGTGTGTGTGTTGGGGGGGGGGGGGAATTCCCCTTTTGCATGAACTACAGATGCAAAGCCATCACCTACATCCTGTGACTGAAATGGAAAGTTAACATATTTTCAAGCCACCAAGTTTGTTTTAGAATGTGCTTCTTCAGTATTTTATAGAAGTGGTAGCCCAGTGCTTCCCAGGAAATCTGATGGGAAAGTTACATAGTAATCTACCAAGCTTACTAAACAGTAAATGGGAGACTCAATGAACGTCAATAGCAGTCCAGTAAATCCTTAGGCAACAAATTTAGTAAATCATGGAGATAACAATCATTTCGAAGTGACCTGTGTTGATTTAAGTTTTGATAATTCATTTACATTTTTGTTGTAACATAATATGAAGTAAATTTGTTTGTGCCTGCACAGAGGAAATCCATGGTGTTGGGTAGAAGATTGGGAACTCTGGTGAAGGGAAGGTCACACTGTTGGTGAGATTATTGTTTGAACATTTAGTGCCTTAAGCTATTATATTATGGAAAACTTGGTAAATCATGCAGTTATAATAAAAATTAGACATAAATAATAAGACCTGCAAATATTTACATAATAGACTAGATAGTTTTTTGTTTGTTTGTTTGGTTGGTTGGTTGATTTTGGTCTTTGGATCACACCTGGCTGCACTTAGGGGGTTACTCCTGGCTCAATGCTTAGAAATCCCTCCTGGCAGATTTGGGGACCATATGAGATGACGGGATTTGAACCACCATCCTTTGGCATGCAAGGCAAACAAACTCCTTACTTCCATGCTATCTCTCTGGCCCCTAGACTAGATAGTTTAGCTAAGCAAAGTTCACAATTTGGGTATAGTGTGAATGGAACTCTTTTGAACTACATATTATGTCCAAATTACAAGTATATTATGGAAGTATAGATATGGATTGCACTAAGTATATGAACTTACTAATGGAAAAATAAATATTAAAACTAAAGAAAACTCAAGGGAGAGAAAAATCCTCTTAGATTCAAATAAACATTGTACATGTCACCCTTTGCCACCGATATGATTTATATTCTAGAAGACAACACCAAAATTTCAGAGTGAGATGTGTTGAAAACATTCAAATGTTAATTATATGATTTATTAGGATAAAACTGGACAGTGCCCTTGTAGAGAACCTTTGTCATTTTTAATTTGTTAATGTACTTTTAAAATATTTTATTATGAAGATTGTGATTTATGAAGTTCTACAACCTTTTCAATTTTTTACTTTGAATTACTATGAGTTAAAAATTTGCTGATAACTGAGTTTCAGTTGCTCATTGTATAACATCTAGCCCTTAACTAGGGCTTATTTTCTGGCATCAATATCCCCAGTTCTTCCTCCACACTCCCTATCACTCCGCAGCCTGTCTCTAGGACAGACATCTCTCTTTCCTTTTAGACACTGTGGTTTTTAATATTGTTACAGAAGGAATAAGCATATTCCTTTACACTTTAATGCCTTTTGCACTCAGTTCCTATCCAGAGTGAATATTTCCAACTATCATTATCACAGTCCTTTTCTGCCATAACTGCATCTTTGGTGCTGTGCCATGCTTGACACCATGGGCAAGTTCTGTCCCTTGACACTATTGTATTGAGTATCATTTCCACATGATATTATTTCTTATATCCCACAAATGAGTATGATCACTCTATCTCTATACTGTTCCCTCTGACTAATTTTCCTCAGCATAATTCTTCTGTTCATATACATACATCTAGAAGAAAATTTTACAACTTCACTTTTCCTACCAGCTTGTATTCTTTTCTTTTCCCACTCATCTGTTCTTGAGCTTGTGAATAATGGTTCAATGGACATAGGAGTGCAGATGCCTACATTGTGTTTTTCAGCTCCTAAGGTATATTCCCAGAAGTGGTATTACTTGGTAATATGGGAAACTCAATTTCTAGATTTTGAGGAATGTCCTATTGTTTTACAAAAGAGCTGATCCAGTCAACTTTGTCACCAGCAGTCAAAGAATGTCCCTTTCTCCCCACATACACTCATCATTAATTTTCCTTGTGATGTGTGCCAGTGTCTGATATGAGATTATATCTTATTGTTGATTTTATTTGCATTTCCTAATGACCACTAATGTGGAACCCTGTTTCATGTAACTTTTAACATTCTATTTTTTTCTTTGAGGAGTTTTTACTCTCCTCACCATTTTTCATATGAAGTTAGATGCTTATTTTTATTCAACTTCTACAAGAGCAAAATATCTATTATATATATATTTATCTTATATATTAACTATTTATCAGACAGATATTGTGTGAATAGTTTCCCTAAATATGTGGGCAGTTAGTTTACAGGTCATAGTTACATTTGGTGTGTTCAACTTCTTAGTTTAATGGAGTCTTATTTTTTAAATGAACAATTATTTGATTAGAACAAAATGGAGGGGATATGAAAAATTAAGAAAAATAAATGAACCAAAACCTATAATTATATTAAAGTAAATTTTTTGAAAGATTAGGAATTTGGGTGATGTTATCTTCTAGCTACTAACTGCTACTTATCAAGACATTGTAGAGTAGTCAGAATTTCACTTTTTAATATCTACCTCATTAAAGATAGTAAATAATAATAAATAGAAAAGAAAATTTTCTTTAAAAAAGAAAATAAAAGACTACTTTTTTATTTCATTATTCAAAGTTGATAAGTTCTGACAAGAGGTAATGGAACCAATATTCTTTTGGGGGGTGGTAATTATCATCAGTAGAAAAAAATGCATATCCTTTTCCTCTATTTATTAAATTTCCTGCTACCAAGTCTTTGTCAATTTTCATCCAAATAAGTGAATTAATTTTCTTCTGCACTTAGCAGTCTTCCTGGATGTGTATTTTCTGGATGTGTATTTCAGCAGTATAGTGTTCTCCTTGTGGCAAGTTTAGAAAATTTAGAGAAAATAATGACACGAATAGAAAATCAAGTGGATGTTTGGGTTTTTTTGTTTGTTTGTTTTTCAATAACCAAGTTATTGGTTATATAAGAGTCCTATGTGCACATTCAACTATATCTTATCCTTAAGGTTTATGAGGTATTTCTGTAGTATGCTCTTTTGATCCTTATTACAGAAAAATTGAAAACTGTAGACTGAACCAATATTTGTTTTGATGATGTTAGGAATCCCCATTTTAGGAACATATTGCACTAAAACAGAATAGATAGCTTTAGCTCTCTCTGATGGCATAAGAACTGCCCAAATAAAATTAGAATAGGTATCAATCAATGCATGCAGATATGGCTTATTTAGAATGAAATTAATATTAGTCATATCCATTTGTCAGATATCATTCGTTTTTAGCCCTCTAGAGTTAGCTCTAGCCACATGGAATTTACAGTGCGAAGGAACACAACTAAACAACTATGAACCTTCTGTCTGGCCTAACTCAGTAGGATGTGATAATGAACATGAGGATAACAGGCATTTGTCTGACAGCATTATGTTCATCCATAGGTGATATAAATATTGACATTGCTAAGTGATCAACTGATTCATTTCCTAAAACCACAGAACCAGGGGGACCAGAATGAGGACTTATATGAGTGATATATAAGGTCTCAAATCATTTTATAATATGAATTGCAACTGGTGAAAAAAACCTTGAACCACTAGGTTGTGAGCATTAATTTAAGCAATGACTATACCTGGAAAAAGAACAACTATATATGCCAAGTCACTCACAATGTAAGATGGTTCTGTTATGTGGGAGAGCAGATAGATCAAAATAGCAAGTTCTACCTATTTTGCAGACTTATAATTGATTTTCTACATTGTGGGTAGGGGAAAGGCCAACAATCCCACCTTTTCCAGAGGATGATCCATTGATATAAAAAACTGGAATATTTGAAATAGGAGAGGTGAAATTGATGGAAGAGATTATAAAATGAGTCCTTCTTAAAAAGTCTCAATTTCTTCTTGCCAGATAGTGTGAAGAAAATTTTCTAGCCAAAGCCTTTTTAGTGCTATCACTGTGGAGTAATAGAGTCAAATTACTTTTTGGGAAAAGTATCATGATGGGGACATACCCCAACAAAGGTTTTGCCTTTAATTATTAAAGCAGCAATCAATTCTAACTATGGTACAATGGTGTAATGTTTATTATTAAATAAATTCATTCTAACAGACCTGATAATTGAACAATGAAAGGTGTTGGTGTTTGGTGTAGCAAACATTTATAACCATACCATTTCTCAAGGAGTAAACAGAGTAAAATATAATTTCTGAAGGTGATCCATAAAGAAGTATACTTCCCGTTGAGCCTATGAAGTTAGCTATCTCGGGCTATCCCAGGCAGAGTAAACCTAGAGTAAGGAACAAATTGTTTAACTCTAAATTAGAAAAACCAAGAAATCAGTGGAACCAATTAATGACTCTCAGCAACTTTAGAATATCATTAGGAGTATTGAGGTCTTTCCAATAATGAAATTTTTAAAAAAATTTTTAAAAACTTTATTGATTGATTCATTGATTGGTTTTTGGGTCACATCCGGTGGCACTCAGGGGTTACTCCTGGCTCTGTCCTCAGAAATCGCTACAGGCAGACTGGGTGTCCATATGGAATGCCAGGCATTGAAATTGGTCCCTCTGGGATGGCCACATGCACAGCAAACTCCCTATCTCTGTGCCAACTCTCTAGACCCAAATGGAATTTTTCTGAGGATATACTGCTGTACTCTCAAGAATATAACACTCTAGAGAACATAACCCAAATATTCATATGAGTGTTTCATCTGTGTCTTTTCTCTTGCAATTTATAACTTATATAGGCTTTGAGGCTCCCTCTCATTTCAACATCCAATTAGACTGTAGTCCATGTAGTGGATAATGTAAGCATGAGGAATTTTTTTCACAATAAAGATTTAGAATGATATCCACAAAGTACTGACCCTGTTTGGGCAACAAATATAATAATAGTAAAAAAAAAACTTTCTTCCTGTCATGACCTGGGAAAAATGCCTGGCCAGACACAGTTTTTCTGTGAAAGAATTTAATAGGACAAAGTATTTAATAAGATCCTGGAAGGAGGTCAGAATCTTAGACAGCAAAGCTGTTCAGAAAATGCAGCAATCACCATCAATACAACCACCAATATCAACTGCTACCACACCAATCAACCAAAGGTATTCCTGCTGGATTCTTATTCCCCCAGAGTAAAGACTTCTCAGTTTGATATAGGAAACTCTAATGAGAGGAGCCCTTGCTCTTAAAGTGACAGGCCCATTTTTGAAATTGATCTCTAAGACTTGTGTGCTCTTCTTTTTTTTTTTCTTAAAGTAATATTTTATAGTTTTCTGTATATACATTTGTTACCTCAATTCAATTAGATAAAATGAATCAAAGGTTCTGAGATGCTAATTTTACTGATGTTTTTTCACTTTATTCAGCTGTAATTTGGGTCTGGAGAGTTTCCTTTGGTAATTCCTTCTTTGATCTTTCTACTTTCAGTACTCTATATCTATCTTGGGTTTTCAATATTCTGATTTGGTGTGTCTTTGAGTATTTTTATTTGGATTTCTTTTAGCTGGTACTCTTGGGGATCCAGAATGTGCACTCTCTAGTTCTGTGAACTTCTTGGCAATGATATATTCACTGTTCCTTCTTCATAGGGGTTTTAATCCTTTTCCTCTTGGATTCCAGTGATTCTTATGTTGTTCCTCTTGAATGCATCCCAAATTTCTCTTAACAGCTATTCATTTATTTTAAGACTTTTCCAGCTTCTAAAGTTGTTTAGAAGTGCTAGGGAGCTCATTGATTCTGACCTCAGCATATTTTACTTTGCTAACGAGACCTTTCAGTTATTTTTATTTTATACCCTCCAAAATTTTCAGTTTTGTCATTTCTTGGTTTTTTTTTTCTCATTTCTACTCTCAGATCTACTTGAGTCTTTATTGGCTCTCTGTTTCATGGTTTCTTTGAGTTCTGTGAAGATCCTAACAATTCTCTCTTTGAAGTCCTTATCAGAGAGATTATATTTATAAGAGAGATTATACAAACTATACTTGCTTAGTCTTCAGAGCTACCATTCATTTGCTAAACACAAATCATTTTGTGTTGCTTTACCCTTATGACCTTTCTGTTTGGTTTTGTTTTGTGGGCCACACTCATTGATGCTCAGGGATTACTCCTGGCAATGCGCTCAGAAATCGCTCCTGGTTTTGGGGACTATATTGGATGCTGGGGATTGAACTGAGGTCTGACCTGGGCAGCCTCATGCAAAGGCAAATGCTCTACTGCTGTGCTATAGTTCCAGGCCCACTCCTTATAACTTTTACAATGAACGTGTTTATTATCTGGTATGGTGTGGCTCTTTGACTGGAAGTAATGCCCTCCTCTCAAGGCACACTGACCTGGTTTGAACGTAGTGCTTCTGATTCACAAGGAGGATCCATTTGCTGCACTATCTGCTTTAGTTTCTTGGGACTGAATCACATTTTTGTTTTTAAAAATAACTTTAAAAGTTTGAAGAGATGGCATGGAAGTAGGGTGTTTGCCTTGCATGCACAAGTTCGATGGTTCAAATCTTGGCATCCCATATGGTCTCCCGAGCCTGCCAGGAGTTCGGAGTAACCCCTGAGCACTGTCAGGTGTGACCCCAAAACAAAACAAAACAAAAAAGCCCTTAAAATGTTGTTCCTTTCTTTAGTAGCAATTAAAAGTGATAAAAATCAAGTGGTTTGGGCTGGAGTGATAACATAGTGATAGGGCGTTTGTCTAGCATGAAGCTGATTCAGTTAACCCAGGATGGATGCAGATTTAATCCCCATATGGTCTCCCAAGTCAGGAGAGATTTTTAAGCACAGAGTCGGGAGTAACCCCTGAGAACAGCTAGGTGTGACTCACAAAACAAAACAAAATAAAACAAAACCAAAAAGAAAATCTAGTGGCTTGTCTTGAGAGACATCTTAGTGTCTATGCTTCACACAATACATGTATTATTTATTGATTAGTTTAATATTCAAATAATATTTGGAGAATTTTGCTTTAAAACAATGATCTCTCAAATTATGGAAATTGTATCATGTTACATTACTTGGGTAACATTATTTGATTAATATTGTTCAAAAAGCATAAATTCATAAAATATGCATTTACCTAATAAGTAGATATCTTACATTTATTACTTGCTTTTATTTTGTTTATTTTTAACATAGCTGTCCTTCTGAATTTTCTTCATTATTCTGGGATTTTTATTAATTTATTTATCCCTATAAGTACTTCAGCATATGTTTATTTGCTTTTTGAAACCAGTATCAGTTTTAGGGAAGAGAAGAAAGTTAAGAAGGCAATCCCATTCACAATAGCACCACACAAAATCAAATATCTTGGAGTCAACTTGACCAAAGACATGAAGGACCTATACAAAGAAAACGATAAAGCCCTGCTCCAAGAAATAAGGGAGGACACACGGAAATGGAAACATATACCCTGCTCATGAATAGGCAGGATTAACATGGTTAAAATGGCAATACTCCCCAAAGCATTATATAGAATTAATGCCATCCCTATAAAGATACCCATGACATTCTTCAAAGAAGTGGATCAAGCACTTATGAAGTTTATCTGGAACAATAAACACCCTAGAATAGCTAAAGCACTTCTAGGGAAAAGGAAAATGGGAGGGATTACCTTCCCTAACTTTAAACTGTACTATAAAGCAATAGTTATTAAAACAGCATGGTATTGGAATAAAGACAGACCTTCAGATCAGTAGAATAGGCTTGAATTATCAGACATTGTCCCCAGACATACAAGTACCTAATTTTTGACAAAGGAGCAAGAAATCCTAAGTGGAATAGGGAAAGCCTCTTCAACAAGTGGTGCTGGCAGAACTGGTCAGCCACTTGCAAAAAAGCGAAAATAGACCCCCCCCCCCCGTTAACATCATGTACGAAGGTGAAATCCAAATGGATTAAAGACCTCGATATCAGACCTAATACCATTAGGTATATAGAACAACACGTTGGTAAAAGAATCCATGACATCGAGACAAAGGGCATCTTCAAGGAGGAAAATACTCTTTCCAAACAAGTGGAAGCAGAGATCAACAGATGGGAATATATTAGATTGAGAAGTTTCTGCACCTCAAAAGAAATAGTGCCCAGGATACAAGATTCACCCACCGAGTGGGAGAAACTATTCACTCTGCACCCATCAGATAAGGGTCTAATATCCAAAATATACAGGGCACTGACAGAACTTTACAAGAAAAAAACATCTAACCCCATCAAAAAATGGGGAAAAGAAATGAACAAACACTTTGATAAAAAAGAAATACAAATGGCTAAAAGACATATGAAAAAATGCTCCTCATAATTAATCATCAGGGAGATGCAAATCAAAACAATGATGAGATACCACCTCACACCACAGAGATTGGCACACATCACAAAGAATGAGAATAATCATTGCTGGCGAGGATGTGAAGAGAAAGGAATTCTTATCCACTGCTGGTGGGAATGCCATCTAGTTCAACCTCTATGGAAAGCAATATGAAGAGTCCTCCAAAATTTGGAAATTGAGCTCCCATTCGACCCAGCTATTCCACTTCTATTGATATATCCTAAAAACACAAGAATACAATACAAAAACCCCTTTCTCACACCTATATTTATTGCAGCACTATTCACAATAGCCAGACTCTGGAAACAACCAAGATGCCTTTCAACAGACGAATGGCTAAGGAAACTGTGGTACATATACACAATGGAATATTATGCAGCTGTCAGGAGAGATGAAGTCATGAAATTTTCATATACATGGATGTACATGGAATCTACCATGCTGAGTGAAATAAGTAAGAGGGAGAGAGAGACATAGAATTGTCTCACTCATCTATGGGTTCTGAGAAAAATAAAAATCATTTTTGCAACAATCATCAGAGACAATGAGGGAGGCTGGAAATTCCAGCTCACTTCATGAAGCTCACCACAATGAGTGATGAGTGCAGATAACTACACAGATAACTACA
>PVKC010019402.1:0-19102 GCA_004027635.1 Crocidura indochinensis
AGAAGGAGGAAGAAGGAGGAAGAAGGAGGAAGAAGGAGGAAGAAGGAGGAAGAAGGAGGAAGAAGGAGGAAGAAGGAGGAAGAAGGAGGAAGAAGGAGGAAGAAGGAGGAAGAAGGAGGAAGAAGGAAGAAGAAGGAGGAAGAAGAAGAAGAAGAAGAAGAAGAAGAAGAAGAAGAAGAAGAAGAAGAAGAAGAAGAAGAAGAAGAAAACATGACCCCAAAGAAAAATAAATCAAAAAAATTTTTACTTAAAAATGAGTTTTAGAGGGGCCATAAGTGGTAGGGCGTCTGCTTGCATGCACTAACCTAGGACAGACTGTGGTTCTAGCCCCCAACATCCCATATAGTCCCCCAAACCAGGAGCTATTTCTGAGCACTAAGCATCACCGGGTGTGGCCCAAAAACCAAAAAAAAAAAAGAACAGTTTTAGGGATCAAGACAGTGAGAGCGAGAGAAAGAGCAAGAGCGAGAGCAAGTGAGAGAGAGAGAGGGAGAGACAGAGTGTGCAGGGTGAAGCAATGCCCTGTAAACAGCACACCTGTCTGCATCCTACATCACATGGTCCTCGTGCATCATCTTATGTAGCCCTTAAGGGTGCTGAGCACTGTTGGGGTGACACCAGTATTCTCCAGTATGGCAGGGCCTGCGCAACATCACATCCTTGGGCCTTTACACTGAACTCCCAGCTAGTTTCTCAATAGCTCCAAGGAAAGTCTTGGAAATGCATGTACTGAGAGAAACAAAGCCAGCTAGTAGGACCTCATATAAAAGACTAGCCCCTCCCTGGCCAGCAGAGGGGAGGGAGAACAGTGGCAGTTTTGTGATGTTTAATTTTCCAAGATATTAATAGATAAGGCATAAAGGCTTCCAAAATGAGCCTGAAGTTGATTAGAAGCAAAAGGTCTACAAAATATTATAATATCAGAGGTTCTTTATCATTTTAAAAAATCTATTTCTTCCCCACCCCACAAAAAAAAAATAAACTGAAAATCCACAGAAAACCTGATAAACTGATTAAGATTACTGGAGCAGTTTTGTCCTACACTGATCTACATGAAACAAAGCAAATGAGTGATTTCCAATGAAAACTTCAACTTTGACCACAGAACTAAAACTTTCAAATGGCAGGATTTAGGGACAGGGGTAGCAGGTGATGAGAAGTTTCTGATGGCCCTGAGGAACACATTTTAGCACTTCAGTGGTGCATGTGATGGGGTGACATTGTACCCCTACAAAATAAAGACACTGTTACAGAAATAAAAATAAAATAGTAAAAAGGGGTTTTTTTTAGATAAGAAAGGATCTTTAGTTTTTTGCTCACAAGGGCAGAGATGTGCAAGTTGGCTTTTAAGAGCAGCAAATTTCCCATCTTCCAGCAGATAGTTCGCTTATAGAGGCAGGTGACTGCTATTTTTCATTAATGCTTACGAATACTGATGTGGCAGAAAAGCCCCTTAGGGCCCAACCCCAACGAAAATGTTAATAAATGCCTCTATTGTGGAGAAACATGCATCAGCGAACTCACTAAGTTTAGTAACTGGAATTCTTAAGCACATTTTTCTCCTCCAAGGGAGCTTTTCTATTGTAAAATGTTGAATTTTACAAATTTTCACAAATATATAATGCAATTAATTCTCACAAGGTAATAAGCGCCTGAGCTGCACATATTCTGGCAGGAACCTCCTCATTTGAATAATAATTGCTGCCATTCATTTCACAAGCATTCCTATATCTTGTATGCCTCAAAGGGCAGTTTGAAGCAATGGGAAAATTACACAAGTGACTAAATACACACATGACATTTAAACTAAATTAACAAGGAGACTAGTCAAGCCTGATATTTCTGGTCATGTGTCACCCCCACCTCTTAGAAATTTTTTCACCACCTTTCGTCTCCAAATTTTGGTGAATACTCTTTCAGGAACATAAATATAAATGCTTGTTGATAAAGAGCATTTGGGCCTCACATAAGAAACAAAAGATATTTCACACCACCAGAATCCTGAAACAGGAAGCAGAATTAGGAACTTGATGTTGCATAAAATTGTCTCATGCAATTGTGAAGATCAAACGCACAGTTTCCACATGTATGCGACAGTGCTTCCGACAGACCCAAGAAGAGAGAAATGAAGCCAGTGTTCGATAAATTGAGCTTATTAAAGAAGACAAAGGCCCATGCAGTTATAATCACACTTAGGAGGTCTGTATCTATTAATACAAAGGGAGTCAATAAGAGCATATTTAGTGTTGGTTGAAGAGGGTACAGAAAGAACCAGAAGGCAAATGTACCAGATAATCATGTTCACAGCATTAGTAAAAGAAAAGTGACAAGGAGCTTCATATTAAGATCCTGCTACAAAGTCTTTTATTTGGGGAGATGCTCCAGTAGTGTTTGGAGGAATTAGATTAGTCCTGGAAATACCCAATATGTGAGTCTGATATTTTTTTGGATGCTCAGTCCCAGTGGTACCAAGGGCCATCAGAACCACACTCGGGAATCATAGAATCAGGGATCAAACTTGGGGTCTCCATATACAAGATATGCAATCTAGCCCATTGAAGTATCTCTCTAGTCCAGAAATATTTCATTTGTTACTTTTTCAAATGTTGCAAGGATTCACCTGGTGTGGTCTGAGCCTACTGATACTCTGGAGGCCTTTTAGTATCAGTGATCAATATTAGGGATATGCACCACCACTTGAGCCATGCCCCCTGACTCTGAAATCTTAAAATAAAGCATTCAGATTAATGTAGCATAGTAGTCATTTACTACAGACAAATGGAAGAGGTAAAGGTCATTTTACCTTCTAACTTTTGGTGGGGTAGGAAACACAGCTGGTGACAGTGCTCAGGCAATCATATGTGGTGCTGGGGACCAAACCCAAGTTGGCTGTGAGCAAGGCAAGCTCCTTACCCACTCAGCCTATTTTAAAAGATAAATTTATAAAGCCCAATATAACTATACAGTATTGACTTGCAAAACTGATCCAAGTAGCCCTGCCTACAGGTAGAAACAGAGGAAAATTGCCAACACATGAGGCTTTCTAGGAAACACATTCTCCATTCAAATGAACTTTCTCAGAAAATCATCAGTGGAATTAAACTATTTATCAAAGACCCAATGCTGGGTATATATGAATGAAAAGAGAAAAGCATACAGAGATGAGCATGCAGAATATGATGAGTTAATAAGTGCCTGATGCAATCCAAGTCAGCCCTCATCACAATCTTGTAAGGAAGATCCATTATGCAGAGTAAGACATTGAGGCTTGGAGTACGAAGATAGCACAGTCCATATTGAAATGCAGGTCTGCCTTCAAAGTCTACTCAATTAGAATGCTCCTTTGATGTGGAGGTGTTGAAGAGCCTGGGAAATGAGATTCCTTTTTGCCTGGGGGTTGTGGAGACACACAAATCTAGAGACAAGAAAGTCTAGACTTCCATCTCGAACTGTTTTGAGCTAGTTCTCTCACCTTGTACAAGTCATTATTCTGCTTGTAATTTGGGATCATAGAGATGAATTTTGTGGGCTTAGATCTCTAATAGAGGCTCTCTGCTCCTCCCTGTTCAAGAGTAGTTACCTCCTCTCACACAGCACCAGCATATCCCTGAGATATGATGAGGGTCAGAGGGAGTAGATTTGGCTGAAGATTGCCTAGTTCCCAGGATATTTTTATTCTGGCCTTCATTGACCTCAAATACACGTTCTACATGTTCTAGTGTAACTCTGCCCATGAGAGTTTAATGACACAGTCAAAGATGAGAATGAAAAGGTTGTCATCCATGGAAAGAGATTTCCCATCACTGTCTTCCAGGAGTAAGATCCCACTAAAGTCAAATGGGAAGATGCAGGCAGATATTTGGAGGAGTTCACTGGTATCTTCATTACTCTGAAGAAATCTGGAACTCAGGTGAAGAGTGGAGCCAAAGGGTCATCATCACTGCATGTGTGTATGATAGATATGAACCATAAGTAGAAGGACAGATTTTCCAGGTGATCACTGCACCTTCAAGTGTGTAGCCACCCTGACTAGGGTCTTCCAGGACAACTCTCACAATATGGAGAGTCTCATTATCTGCAATCACTGCCTCTCAGAAACTGTGGATAGGCCCTCTGGAAAGCTGTATGTGGTAGTCAATGGGCATTTTAGAACATAATATCTGCAGCCACTGGCACAACTGAGGTTGTGGGCAAGGTTATCCCTGAGTTTACTGGGAAGGGGACCCGCATGGGCCTCCATGTTCCTACTCCAAGAGTCAGCCAAGGGTCTGACCTGACACTTGAACTAAACTGCCACAGATGAGGACATCAAAAAGGTGGTGACAAAGGCATCATGTCATTCTAGGTTACATTAGGGATCAAGTTGTCTCCTGTGACTACCAGTCACACCTGCACCCCACTTTTGATGCTGGGACTGACATGGTCCTCTCCAACCACACTCAAGCTCAAAATGAGTTTGGCTACAGAAATAAGGCAGTGGACCTGAAGGTCTTCATGGTGTCCATGGAGTAAGAGTCCTAGGGATCAGTAGCCCCAGCAACAGCAGTAGGGGAAATGAGGGACCCCTCAGCTGCTCCCTCACACTGAACCCTTACTTTGAGAATTTTCTGAGCTCAACAGTTTCACTCCAGGCCACCAAATAAAAGGACCAATAAAACACACTCCACAAAAACAATCTGCAATGTCACTGAAGAATTTTAAGCCCCTTCCATTAACAGATAAATTACTTAATTAAAAGTGTCAGTAGACAAATTGCAGAGACAAAGTGAGGACTGAAGCCCATACTTCCTTGAGTGACAGACTCAAGGACAAAGAAAATGAAGTGGGTAGAGAATTGTGACTTAGCACTTTTGCCAGCCCTTGTGTGAGTGAAAAGCTTTCTCTGTTCTCTCCTCCACTTTTACTTTGTGTCAGGCAATGTACTGCAGAGACATCAAGTGAAAGTTATTTTTTAACTGCATTTTCAGTTTTATTATAAAAAATGCACACACACAAAATGATCCCAGGTATTTCTTGGCACTTTTCACATTCAGTTCCTGCTTTTAAGGTTTTAGTGTCTCTACAAATTCCTTCTATAATGTCACAGTTCTTCTTTGTCCTGGTGGGCATTAGGCTGCTATTTTTGTCCTCTTTCGGTATATATGCTGACAATGCTTTCAAAGCTTATTTCAAATCCTTCTGTTCATTTGCCCATGGGATAAAGTTTGCATGGATCTTTGAATCCTTCTGAAGCTGCAGCACTGTCTGCTTTGGGGGAAAGGGGAGCTTACAAGGGTATATTACAATGGTATACCTAGTGGTGCTCAGAGGTCACTCCTGGTTCTGAGCTTAGGGATGCTCTGAGCCAGACGTGTTTCACTCCCATATGGTGCAAGGGGTTCAAACTTTAGCTCTCTTCCCTCAATGTAAAGCCTGTGCCATGTTCTCTCTCCAGCCCTTAGGTCTTTTTGAAATTTATTGGAAGTCTTAAGTTGATGTCATTTTTGTGATGAGGATTAAATTTTTGAAGGCTATGACTTCAAAATAATATTTTTCATAATTCTTTTGATTCCAAAAGCCAAAGTAGCTTTTGCAATTAATTTGATAAGTGTTAACCCAAAATAGGCTGTCTTAGAATCTTTTAATCAAAAGATGTTCTTATCTATACATAAGAACCACAGACTCTTAAAAGTTCAACTCAACTCCAGACGAGACTGTTATAAAGGAAGGGAGTGATGGGCTATCATGCTCCTCTGCATTTTAGGTTAAACTCTGGTGGCTAAACAGTGAGGGACAACAAGGTTTAGATATTTAAGAGATGTAATAAGAAATATTTCCACTGTTTCCTCCAACACTTTCATAAAGCATCAGATCATTAGTATAAAATGGGAGAATGAGCCTGGGTATTTACTAGGCACTATATGATAATAAAGAGAAATTTATGCATGCAGAGAACAAGTGTGAGTAATCACTATCAAGATTTTCTGCATTTCTAGTAGACTTCTTAAAGGCTAAATGGTATAAATGAAACCAAAAAAGTTTAAGGAATGAAAACAAACAAGAAAATCTGCCATTTGAAATGGATCACACAATCATTATAAAATAACCCAAAAGCACCTAAAAATGAAAGGTAGGAAAGCTAAACTAAAATACATGTATCTGTAGAGCTATAAAAACTTTAGAACAAAAATTTCAAAAAGCCTTTGATGGCCAATTCCAGACATCTGTGGGACTACAGAAACCCAGGGTGAGTTATTTAATAGTGTGACTTGTTCTCATTCTAAATTGTGTCAAGGACATAAGTTACTTCAACATCCAGAGTCATATTAAATAATACAGCAAGGGAACTCTTCAGAAAGTTATGGGCTCATTTTCCATCAAAGTTGATACATTCCATAAGAACAGGTAACAGGTAATTTTTAAAAACCGGAATTATCAATAGGCTTTTATTAAAGCTAATGTTTACTATCATTTTTTGTTCTATTTCTAATAAAAGAGGCTTGTGAAAATACTTCATTTGGGGGCCCGGGAGATAGCATGGAGGTAAGGCGTTTGCCTTTCATGCAAAAGGTCATCGGTTCGAATCCTGGTGCCCCATATGGTACCCCGTGCCTGCTAGGAGCAATTTCTGAGCATGGAGCTAGGAGTAACCCCTGAGCACTGCCGGGTGTGACCCAAAAACTAAAAAAAGAAAAAAAAAAAAGAAAATACTTCATTTGAAAACATAACAAGGGTTTATTAAGGTGCTTGCTTTGCCCTGATAGACCCTGGTTCATTTCCATTCCCACCACCAAGATTCACTGAGCATGGTCAGGAGTGACTTCTGAGCCTAAAATCAGAAGCAGCAGTACTACTGGGTGTGGGTCCAAAACAAAAACCAAACAAACAACACAAAAGAAGCAGGAAATACCCTTAATTGATAGCTATTTGAATGAAAAGTTGGCTTACATAGCTAAGATGGCTCCCTCCTTAATTGCTTATATTACTTACCACCTGTGTTACAAACTGTTACCACACAAGTTCTTCAGAATTCAAGGGGATAAACTAGCCCCTTCATTGATACTTAAGCAATAACAACTATGTAGATAAGGCTATTTCCTAGCAGGGAACACAAACCAGTGATTTCTTCTCTCCTTCAAACCAATCCATGCAGTAAAAGCACTTCAAATACTTCAACATCACTACCATGTTCAGGCTTCAAGTTATACAGCAAGTTATACAGATTAACTGAAACATAATCTAGGTGTTAGGGATATCTTTGTAGTAAAATGCAAGAAATTGTTAAGTTGATTAAAATTATTTTAACAATTACCTAAAGAAATATTAGATATATTTAAAGCGCTCGCGCATACACACACACACTCTGAACTAAAAAGATAGTACAGAGGTTATGATTCAAGCCTTGCATGTAGCCAAGATGGGCTCATCCTCTAGTATCACATGGTTCCTGAGCATCACTGGGTGCAGCCTTAGAAGCCTGAGACATCACTGGGCTGGCCCACGCAATTCCTAGCATCACAGGCTTGAGCTCTCCTATAGTCTGAACTGCTAGCCAAGATGCCAGAGCAATAGTACCATGAGTAAAGGCTCTTGCCTAGCAAGTGGCCAACCCAGCTTCAATCCCCAGCTATATGGTTCCCTGGGCCTGTTATGAGTGACTCCTGACTGAAGAGCCATGAATAAGCCCAGAGCACTACTAATGGGTATGGCCCCCAAACCAAAAATAAAATAAAGAAAAAATAATACATCAGTTGGGAGCCTCCACATAAGCAAAATACCAGCTGTTGGAGATGAATTTTAAAATAAAAAAGATAATTTTCTGTTTTTCTTCTTTCCTTTCCCCCCACTGCCAGCAACTGAACTGATGTCATTCATGGAAGTTGTATACTCTACCACTAAATCACAGTCCTGTACCTCATCTTATTACTTTTCCAAGAAAGTTATTTAATTTGGGGGCCTGGGAGATAGCATGGAGGTAAGGCGTTTGCCTTTCATGCAAAAGGTCATCGGTTCGAATCCCGGTGCCCCATATGGTCCCCCGTGCTTGCCAGGAGCAACTTCTGAGCATGGAGCCAGGAGTAACCCCTGAGCACTGCTGGGTGTGACCCAAAAACCAAAAAAAAAAAAAAAAGTTATTTAATTTGACCCACTCAATTCCAATAAAGATGAACCTAGATGTTTTGGGAGACTAAGATGGGGTGGGGCCCTGTGACAAGGTGGAGAGAAGTGGATACTCTGGGGAAGAATGTGACGATGGACTTTTTATGCACGAAGTCTATTATTACTAGCATTGTAAACGACAGTGCCTGAATGAAAAATGTAAATCAATAAAAGTTATACTCCTCAGATTTAAAAGATAAAATCATAAAATCAACAGTCAGGAAGTTTACCCAAATGTAAATTTAGTGAAAAACTGTAGTTTACAATAAACAAAAATAAGGTGCACCCACACTTTAATATTAGTAAAATACCTCAGACATATTACATTCCTATTTGGTGAAGTGATGATAATCAGATTAATATATCTTGGCTTATTATGCTACTATCCCCAATTTAATTAAGTCAAATGCTAATTCTTAGAAGCTTTTACATCAATTACACGTAAAGAGAAGACGACTGGCTTCTCTTATAATTTTACAGCCTGTGTGATCCCTACTCACATACTAAGAATATGACTGTGCTTACAGTTCTCCAGTGAATTCTAAGACTTTTTTTGCTTCTAATTTAAAATTACAGCCAAAGAGAATGGTTTAACAACATATGGCCAGGTTTATGTGATTGTCTGAGGAGACTAATTCAGTTTCATAAAAAATGCAAATTTAACAGTAATGCACTAATTCATGCCAACCCTGCTCTGAAGACAATCACCAGGGACCACCCAATGAAATCAATATGCACATATCTATTTAACTTTTATCACAGACTCACTAAGTAAATATCACACGATAGACCACTTAGGTAGTTATTATTCACAAGCAAATAGCAAATGGAGAAAACTTGGCAGGGAGTGTCAAGTCATTAACAGATCAATTGATAACTGTGCCCCTTTTTGATTCTGCCAAATGAGGGTAAAGACGTACAACATCTGGAGGAAACTGTTAATCTTCTGCCAAGGAAGATGCTGTTTACAGCAGAGGGCATCAGATCTAGGCAGATTCCAGACAAGCGAGCACTCAAGGAAATGGAAATTGTATCTTCTCAAGTTTTAGGAAGCCGTGAAATTGACCCACTCTGTGTCTTTTTTAGACATAGGAAGGCTGAGATTCACCAAGGACATTAGAGAGAAACACAGTTCTTTGGGGTTCTACACAGTGTCCAAGACTGAGACATTACTTGATAAATGGATCATTTTTACTGCTTTTAAAGTGAGATTTCTGGCAGCTCGAGGAATCACACATATTCATAAGCAGCTAATTGTACCCAAGCAACTACAAGTGTATGAGAAAAGAACACAAGTTTTCCGATCTGTTTCATGTTCCAATGGCAGACAATCCTACTGTGCAATAATCACTTACCCAATGGTAAAAGACAATGGAAAAGAAACGAAGAAAAGGAACTTCAGAAACTGGCATAAGGTTGAGCTTCACAAGAGCTTCCTCAAGCATACCATCTGAAAAGTGGTTTTCACTTTCTAAACATGTCAGTAATGAGAGAAAAGGAGCTCAAAAAGCTTTACTCACTTTTTCCTCTTACTTTTCCCAAAAAGCAGTACTGAACTCAAAACCATACACGTGTTACTTTTATTGTGAGAGCTGAAGACAGTATCAGACTGTGGTTAGCAAACAGCCTTCCCAGTAGTAGAAACAGAAAGCAAGGCAGCTCCCTTCTATTTTTGAAAATTAATAAATTAATTTAACCGAGTCACCGAAATACACAGTTGCAAAGTGTTTCATAATTGATTTTTAGGCATACATACATATACAAGCATCTTCACCAGTGCACTATTCCCACCACTACTGCCCCCAGTTTTCCTCCTCCCTGCCCATCTCTGGGGCAGACATTTTTCTTCTTTTTCTTTCTCTCTCTCATCTTCCCTCCTCTTTTTTTTTTTTCTTTAGATACTTGTTTGCAATATGTTATTAAAGGGATTCATGCATATCACTTTATCTCCTTTCAGCTCCCAGGTCTTGTCCTGAGTGATCATTTTCAACTATCCTGGTCCTCATCTCTATTGCCAACAGACCCCTTTTAACCTTGGGTTCATCTCTGTGACGTGATCTATGGGGAGAACAGGGATTTGTTATGAACTGTAGAAGCTGACATAGGCACAATGTCCAGCTATAGTGAGTCTGAAATAAACCTGCACTGGATTTACTTACCCTTCTATATTTCATTTTGTCTGGAAGATTTAATGCCCACCTCATGCCAGAAAACCTCTCTTTTGGAATAAAAGTCACAACAGCAATTTGCTCATTCTGTGAATGGTGTCGATTTTTTTTTTTTTAATGATATTTCTTCTGAGAGATCCCAGTCCTCTCCATCCCCACAATGACTGTTGATTTCATAGGATGGTCCTCAAAGAAGTGGAGATGGAACACATCCTCTTGCTACTCCATTCTCCCTCGCTGAGTAGTTAGAGCATACCCTCATCCCCCCCAGCAGGAAGTAAAGAAGTCTTCCCTGGTCACCTGAGAAGGGCACTGCTAAGCCCCACCCACTGACATTTGTCCTGTTCACTGGGTTACCGTGTGAGGAGACACACAGCCAGACTTTCAGAAACAAGTTGTAACATGCAGATCTCCCACCCCCAGCAGCCAAACCCACTCCCCACCAGCTGTCCTGTTCATCCCCAGACCTTACCCTGCCCAACAGGTTGTCCTGAAGCAGTGTCTCTTGCAGCACGGGAGCCACCTCCTCCAAGCTCAACATTTGGCAGAGGTCGGTGAGTTCCTCCTGTCCCAGGGACCCAGTGCCCGTTGTGTCAAAACTGTCAAACAGCTCCTTAAGTCGGGCCTCATGTTGGTCTTGCTCCACCTCATCCATCCCATAGCCCACAGAGCACACCTGTTTGGAGGAGAGAGAAAAGGGTTAGTCATGGTAGCCTTCAGGATCCTTCTGCCACCAGTACCATATGTGCAACTTCCCAGCAACCTGGAAATGTTCTGTGAGTCGTGGATGCTGGAGCTCAGGAAGGTTAGTCCTGTAGGAATAGTGAAGTGCACCTGTTCCAGTAAAATTCAGAGCTCTCTAGGTCCCACTGCCACACTCCCCCACCCCACGCACACACACACACCGAGGGCAACTTTCACAAGCCAAGGAAGAAACACAACTGGAGTTAGGATTTGGTAAGCCCAAGTGGACAGTGCCCTTTCAGTGCAAGACTTACAAATTTCTCCCTATCAGCTCCATACCCAGGTCTCCTAAATGGTGGAAGGGTATTTCTGAAAAGCTTTAATGATGACTGAGCATGACTGGTAAGCTCCAACTGCCCAAAAGGGTATCTGCAGGCATGGTGGGAAGAGTCACTTCTGTTGCTTCCACCTAAATAAACCTGGTTACAGGAAGGATGCTGTAAGAGGCTGAATAAATGTTTGATATAAAACCGCCTCCCTACATATTTAAGGCTAACTGCCTTTTACTTGAATTCCTCAAAAAACAACTCAATTAACTTCACTGGTATAGTTCTGTGAGGTGTGCCAAGAATATTCCCCAAAGCTCACTTTAGTCCCAGAGAGCTTTAGGTAATGCTTAGTTACCTAAACAAAGGAAAAACACTAGTTCAGAGGTTCAGATGGTGAGTGTCTGGATCAAAGTGATATGCAAAGAACTTCTGTGACCTGAACCTTCCTACTCTGAGCTATCCTGAGGTGTATCTTCCCTCGATGCACCCAAACCTTGCATTTTCCTACCTTTTCTGGAATCAGCAAAAATAATCTCATATCACTTGGGCAAAAAGAATTGTACATTATAAATATATTGTACATCATAAATATCTAGACATCATTCTTTAAAAAATGCTGTGGGTTTTTGGGTTTCTGGCTTAGACCATAACTGGTTTTTAAGGTGCCGAGTCTTCCACTGAAAGGCAAAGGCATGCACAATGAGAGATCTTCTTCCTGATGCAATGGAAGCCCAACTTACTGTTAAACCCTTGAGGCACCTGAAATAAGGCCACTTGACTAGAAAAGCAACACCTGGAAAATTAAACATGTATCTGGCAGATACATTTTTTAGTATATCACATAAAATCTTTCCAATTAGTAAAATTTAAAGTATACTAAATAAATTTAATATTGCCACTGACAAAAATTTATTAATGTATCACTGTGTGCTCCATTCACCCCACCAAATATCTCTTGTTACTTTTTTTTTTGTTTTTGTTTTTTGGGCCACACCCGGTGACGCTCAGGGGTTACTCCTGGCTATTCGCTCAGAAGTCGCTCCTGGCAGGCAAGGGGGGGCCACATGGGGAACCGGGGGATCGAACCGCAGTTCATCCTAGGTTAGCGCAGGCAAGGCAGGCACCTTACCTCCAGCGCCACCGCCCGGCCCCCTCTCTTGTTACTATTTGATAATTCTTTCTTTATTACAAGTAAGCAACAAAAAAATTGTGAAATGTGATTGCTATCAAGCAATTTGAATAAGTTATTTATTTCTGCCTAAATGCAAGTTTATTTTCTTTGGAAACAAACATTTGTTTGACATTCTCTAATGCAAATGAAATGGATCATAATTCTTTAAAAAAATAAAGTATACTAAATAAATGTGGACTATTCACTGTCCACTGCACAGCCATTTTATATGTTTTAATTCTGGGTTGTTACGTCCACTGCACAGCAGGTGCTACTTTTAAAAATGTATTTCTTTTAGCGGGGAGGTCACACCCATCTGTTCTCAGGGCTTAGTCCTGACTGCACTAAGGGATCACTCCTAGTGAGCTTGGGAGGGTCAACCCAGGTTGGCCAAGTGGAAGGCAAGAAACCTACCAGCTGTACTATAGCTCTAGCCCTTGATGCTGCTGCTTCTTTTTGCAAGCACTTCATCAGAAATCTCTGGCTTACAGGAGTAAGTAGCTGGGTGTAGCCCAAAATCTTATAATTAAAAAGAAATCTCTTTAGTTTAGAGGTGATGTCCATGGAACTGATTACCAGAGGAATCACTCAGGTCAGAGGTTGAATGCAACCAGGTTAGAAGATACAGGATGCTCCTCTGACCAATGAGTTTTGATCAAGCTGTGTAGCTTCCTTTTCACTGATAATTGTTCAAAACATTCCAGTTCAAAACTATTCAAAACAAACCAAAATAGAGCCATGACAATTCCAAGGGGTTTAGCAGAACAAGGCCCCCTCAGAATATGGAGCCAACCAGCTGGGCCACATTGCTCAGTTTTTCCTAGAGTGACACCCATCTGGACCCAGTGCTTCCCTAGGAAGGTTTCCTCTTAATTATCAGTTTTTCTATCTCAGGGGTGCATTAGCTCTGGCTTCCTTCCCAGGGCTGTTGGGTTAACTAATCGCCACACAAATGTTTTCCAAATTAAGTTGAGAGTGTTGCATAAACATCAAAACATCAGAAAAGAAACACCAGAGTGCAAAGAAAGCCACAAAAGTTAGGGATTTAGACAAGGCCAATCCAGGCTAAATGAGATTCACTTGGAGTCCATCAGTTAATTATCAACTGAGATCTGCAGAGAACCCCCTGGATGCTCTGGGGTTTTCAGGGTTGCCATAGCTCTCAGGCCTGCTCTGAGCTTTACTGTCCCCTGGGCTGTAATCTGATCAACTTCCGGAAAGCTAGGCTATGGTGTTTTAGCTTGGTCTGACAAGTTTTTGAAACTCAAAAGTGAAACAATCCTAACAAGTTTGGTTTTACAATTCTTCTTGAGAGGCGGGGCCTTGACCATCTAAGCCCATTAAAGAGGATCCTAAAACTCACAAGGCACTGGACTGACCTCATCTAGAGCTTTTCATTTGAAAAGAAGCCACATTCTGGTCTTTATGAGTTCCTTGACATTTCACTCTATCAAACCTTCATTTTGTAGCAATTTTCCTTTCTTATCATTTTATTTTCTCTGCTTTCTTCCCAAAGCATCATGATTATGGGAACATTCTTTTGAGCAAAGGGGGAAAGACTCTACATAAACAAATGATCCTATGGAATATCCAGAACAAGTTGCCAGCACAACTCTGGCATAGAATACAATTCAACTCATGGATATTCATCTGAAAAATTCAAAAATTCATTTGAAGTTTAAGGTACAAGAATTCTGGCACTGGGCCAGGGTGATAGCACAGCAGGTTTTGCCTTGCATGTGGTTGGCCCAGGTTTATTCTGTGACTTCCCATATGGTCCCCTAAGCCTGCCAGGAGTGATTTTTGAATATAGAGCCAGGAGTAACATCTGAGGATTGCCAGGTGTGGCCCAAAATCCAAATAAATAAATAAATAGAAAAATATTCTTACACCTCCTTCTTGGTAAAACTATCATTAAGGGCAAAATTCCCAAATTCTATTTCTTTGCTACCTCCTCCCCCTCAAAATTGTCCTTACACCAGACTTAGTGTACACTTCTTTGAATGAAAGCTTAACTTGAATGAATTCTAAAAAATGAGCACACAACAGCTTTAAAATACTCATTTCTGCAATATACCTCTATGCTTCCACCCAAACCTTTTCCAAAGGCACTTTCAACCTCAGACATAGCCAAGCAAAAGTTGAAAGCCAACACTAATCACCAAACTGTAAAACTATCAGAAGTTAGACTTTAAGGAATTAGTAAATTAGCCCAAGCAATCACAAAAGTCAACAACAATTTTTTTTTTTTATAACTTTGGGAGAGACTATACTAAGACACTTTCCCAAGTCATATGGAATAAATGTACCCATCTGGGAAGGGTGCTCTAAGGGTTAAATATGGCAAGAAAGAGAAAGTACCGTATTTGCCGGTTTATAAGACGACCGGACGTATAAGACAATCCCCTAATTTTGCAGTTAAAACATAGGTTTAGGCCTATATTTGCTGTATCAGTTAGAACGTTCCTGTGCTGCAACTGTGTGCACCACAGTGAGCCAATCACATCAAGCAAAGGTTCAAAGGGTATATATACTGTAATAGACTTCCTCTCTACCTCTGGCCAATCTGAGCAGGCTTTTTACAGTGTAGATTCGGGTACAGAACATTGTCTAATTTGCATGCATAAAAAGCCTGCTTGGATTGGCTGAGTTAGAGAGGCGGTCCGAGCAGTTTGGCAGTGATTGGTTCAGGATTGAGTTGGAAAATTCGTTTTGTGGCAAAATTCAGACAATTTTCGCTTAGCGGCATATTGAAACATTTTTGGGGATATACTCAGCGTATAAGACGACCCCCCAATTTTTTTCGGTTAACTTTTTTTGTTTGTTTGTTTCAAAAGTCGTCTTATACACTGGAAAATACGGTAGCTAATCTCCCCCCAAAAAAAACTGCTACAAGAGAAGTGAGAACATTACCAAGAAAAGGTCTAAAATTTACCAAGCACATGGGATAGTTCACACAAGCAATCACCATAGAATTCACTCCAAAGCCGCGAAATAGAAGCAGAGAAATGCCAGAGTCCAGGGGGTGTATTATCTATACCCAAAGTGATTGCCAGTTACAAAGGAGGTACCAATCAGTTCTTTAAAGAAAAAAATTAATGGCAAATTTAATGTCCAGCAAACACTATAAGGATGCAATATTGAAAAGGTTGAAAACTGGGAGTTTAGAAAAAAATTTTTTTAAATGTTTGACTGGTGAGGATAAATCTACCCTGTGTATAAATTACTTTACATACATAATAATTCACCTAATTCTATAATAGACTTTATTCTCATTTATGATGCAAAAACGTGCTCCATGTTTGTATTTGACAGAGTAGCCTCAGGATGCTGGAATGAAATGCTGGGCTTTGAGTGATAAATTGCAATGAATGATTTTGGGGTCTATGCCAAACCTGAGCCTCTCTTCAGTACTTCCCGATGAAAGAAAAGATCAGAAGTCTTTACAGCATCTTTGGGCTCACAAGTCCAGAACAGGCAATATTTCAGAGTGTTAACTGGGAATGGTTTAAATGAGAGGCAGATGGACAGAGCTATCAATTAGAACATGGACCACCCATTAATAACTCATCATGAGAACTATTCTAAGCATCTTCCTTCCAAATAACTTGATACAAGGCTGTCAGAATGCCCAGACCCAAGCAAGGCTGGGCAGTTATGGATCTGCACTGTGCTCCCCACTCTGCCATGTAACCACAGCTGATATTCCAACAAAAAATGGGGGTCTGGGGAGGGCAGGGTACAGCTGGAGGAATGAAGATCCACACACAAGGCCAACATGAAGTAGATCTATGAACTTGTGAACTTTCTAGCATCTGAGATAGAAAAAAGAAGCACATAAGAATGACGCCCAATCAAAAGGAAAAGTCTCTTCTGGGCCAGAGAGAGTAAAAGGGGACAAAATCTGGCAAGGGAAAACCAAATAATAAGTGAACACAATGCCAGAGCCCCCAGCCTGGGCCTTTTATTTCCTCTCCAGATGGCCTAGCAGCTGAACAGCTACATAGAATATCTGCATGCCTCTCTTGTACCCTGCTTCCTTGTGTATCTTAATAGATACTCTGGGATTTGTGTTCACACAAAGCTGTTGGGGTCCACAGATCAGACAATGACCACCAAGTGACTAAGTTTATTACATTATAAGTAAAGAGAAGAATGTGGACAGGCCTGGCTTTGACCAAGCTTTCTTTTCACTTTCATCATCTGGCAAGTCAGAATCTCATAATATCAATGGTTTTAATGTTTCTTTTTTCTTTCTCTTTTCTAAAAAATTAAAATGCTTCTTTTTTCTTTCTTTTTTTTCAAACCCATTGTTGAATTTTTTAAGGTTTACCACTGAGATTAATTCCATTATAAAGCATAATTGTAACAAGAAAAATACTCAAGTTTAGCAAGATTATAATAGAAAAATCTGTTCAATGTACTTGTCTCTGTATTTCTGCTTTAAACTGTTGCTCAACAGAGTATCAGAAAACCTCTGCTCAGATAGGATTCTACTTCTAGCTCTATACCACCAAGAACAGAACTCCAAGCTTAAATGACACTGCACAGGAAAAGTTACATTAAAGAAATCCAAAAGAAAATAATAAACTTTGCTGACTACCCAATACAGCTTAGCCAAGGACACCCTACAAATAAGCTTTAGTATTTTACTATCCTAAATGAAGAAGTCCAAGCTTTTGTTAAACCTGATAACTAGGGGCTGGAGAGATAGCATAGAGGTAATGCATTTGCCTAGAATGCAGAAGGACAGTGGTTCGAATCCCAGCATCCCATAGGGTCCCCCGACCCTGCCAGGAGTAATTTCTGAGCATAAAGCCAGGAGTAAACCCTGAGCGCTGCTGGGTGTGACCCCAAAACCAAAACCAAAACAAAACAAAAATAACCCCCTGATAACTAGGTACACTATCCAGCCAAATAGTTAATTCAGTATTGCTGGAAGAATGAAATTATCTGCCTACTTACCACATTGTCAATTCAATAATGTATAACCAGCTACTAAGTAAAATTACAGAAGATAACACAACAACATATTTGTTACTATCTTAAGAGATACTTTCTTAAAAGAAAATGATAACCACTTTCATTTCTTAAGCCATATTTGTCCAAATTAATTTTGAATGCCTGCAACAATGTACCTGGGATAGAAGCAGAAGGCTATAATTCTCACATCGTTTTCTCAACTCTGTATTTTAAGCATTAGAATATAAATGCTTTTTAAACTGCTTGAAAAATGATTAATTAAAAATAGAATTGCAGTACAGAAGCATGCTAAAGTTCAAAGATGCTTGCTTGCAATATTCTATAATCTTTAGAAAATTTATTTATATATAGGACAAAATGGTCTTTTTGTAGGCTTCAATAAGAAAGCCCCCTGTAAACAGATGCAAATTCAATAACCAGATTTCCAGCCCCATAATTTACTGCCTTACAAACGAATTGGCATTCATAAAAATAAATCCCTTGAAAAGATTTCAGGGTATTTGAACCCCTCTCCACTGGGCCGGCTAAATGTGCCCATTATCAATGTAACACAGATAAAGTGTGTTTTCATTATCAACATAAAATGGATGTCTCAAGACTGGTGAAATGTTAGTTTAAAAAGTCATTTGCAATGACATTTGAAACAATTTTCTGAAGCAACATTTGACTTATGATAAGAATACTGCCTATTAAATAAAAATTGGCTAGTCTGAACTCATTGGAACCCTATTCCCTCATGACAGTTAACATCTTTTGATGTTAAGGGCCATTACATATCTAAAGTGAAAAAAATGAAAAAAGAAATCCATTCCATTTTGAATAAGTGCTTATTAAAATGACTGATCTTGGACATTTTAATGCAAACTAAAAATACTGTGCCTTAATGGCTTCCTTTTCATTAACCCTATAAAGTCTTCTCTTGCCTTGGCTTATCTTTGCTGGTGGCCCACCCCACCTGGAACATTCCTTAGTCCTACTCTTTATCTGTGCTCTGGTTCAGCACGGCTTTCATCTAAAGAACTGACAGAGAACAGATAAAAATAAACAAATCTGCAAACCAATTCCCCTGCAGTTCATTTTAGCTCCTAGAGGGCACTGACAACGGTGAAGATCACAATAAACCAGATTTGTAGCCTACAAGGCTAGAGTGACATATGCAGTTTTCAAAGCCGCCTCAATGGGAAAGCAAGATGTACCCACATTCCAAGTCAGCCACCAATATGCTAACCACTAGAGAAGACAAGATAAAATTAAGCTGACACTGAAACAGAAAACACATTTCCTTGCAGATCTGTCAAGCCCCAGCAAACAAGTGAGGAGATATATATTGATGCCAAGGGGTTTAAGGGAGCCCAGAGGAGAAATCCTACTTGATTTGGGGAGTTTATTCCATATGCCGAGATGATTCTAGGGCTGAGGATTCTAGCGCTGAGAAATCGTCGCATGTCTTACAAAAGACATGCTGTGCAATCCACTCTGGTCTCATGCATTCAGGAATTAAGGTGCTGGAACAAGCCCATCTCAAATAAGCTAACCTCACAGCGGCTAAACTGTCTAGAAAACTCTCCCTAGCTCTAGTTGCAATGTGTTTATTTTCTTCGGGGAGGGGTGTGATGTTAAACGGTAGT
>PVKC010019403.1:0-19108 GCA_004027635.1 Crocidura indochinensis
AGGAGCAATTTCTGAGCATGGAACCAGGAATAACCCCTGAGCACTGCTGGGTGTGACCCAAGGAAAAAAAAAAGGCAGGAGTCCCTATGTAGAAACTATAAATATAATTAAAAGAAGAGCTGGAGTGATATACCACAGTGGGAAGCTGACGCAGCATGGACCTGGGTTTGATTCCTGGCACTCCATATGATCCCCCAAGCCTGCCAAGAGTGATTTCCAAGTGCAGAGCCAGGAGTAACTGCTAAATGCCATCTGGTGTGAACCAAAAACAAAAACAAAAAAAAAAAAAGGGAAGAAGAAGGGGGGGATATGTGATGTGACTTTTCTTTTTTTTAATAGGTGCAGTAAACATTGGGAAATTAGAAAGAAAATTCCCTTGGCCCAAGAGATACAAGATGTCTCTAAAATTGAAGCATTTTGTCATAAGACCAACTACAGGTTCTGGGCATGTTTGTTGTCAAATCCAAAGGTTTTCCTTTAAAGTCCCAGAAAAACTTCTGCTAGGTTGCGGTTGTCCAAGTCAGTCCTCTGTAATTAGTCTTCTTGGTTTTTGCGCAAATCCTAGGGTGAAGCCTAGGATAAAGTCTTTATTTTCTCAGGAAAAGTTCTGCAGTAGCAGTTGTTGTAGTCAGTCTTCTGTAATAAGAGATCTTGTTTTTTTGCACAGATCCTAGGACAGAGTGTCATCTACTCTAATCTCACTGTTAGTTGGTGATATAGGGCAACCTGACCTTAGATCAAAGGTTTCCTTGTTGTTAGGATGTCATATGAACCTATCCTGGAGCATGGTGGTGCCAGAGCAGTCTTAGGATCTCCCCCAAGGGGATTTTGATTCCTGGTGCTGGTGCAAGGAACTGAAGGCATAATAAATTTTTAAAAGAAAGTTTTATAAGGGGCCCGGGAGATAGCATGGAGGTAAGGCGTTTGTCTTTCATGCAAAAGGTCATCGGTTCGAATCCCGGTGCCCCATATGGTCCCCCATGCCTGCCAGGAGCAATTTCTGAGCATGGAGCCAGGAGTAACCCCTGAGCACTGCCGGGTGTGACCCAAAAAGACAAAAAAAAAAGAAGAAAGTTTTATGTAGCAAAATGGACTGATTATGATTCTTCTTTGGTTTGTTTGTTTTGTTTTTGGATCACACCTAGAGGTACTCAGAGGTTATTCCTGATCTGTGCTCATAAATTGTTCCTGGCAGGCTTGGGGAAACATATGATATGCTGGATTGAACCTGGGTCAGTCCCAGGTTGGCTGCATGCAAGGCAAATGCCCTAACACAGTTCTATCACTTAGGCCCATTATTATGATTCTTTTTATTTTTTAATTTAAAGTACATTGTTTTCAATTATTTTGCTTTTTAACATTATTTTATTTAAACACCTTGATTACAAACATAATTGTAATTGGGTTTCAGTCATAAAAAGAACAACCCCCTTCACCACTGCAACATTTTCATCAACAATATCACCAATCTCCCTCTTCTTCCTTCCCTGCCTGTAGTCGAGGCAGGCATTCTACCTCTCTCATTCATTAACGTTGTCACCATAGTTGTCAGTGTAGTTATTTCTCTAACTGCACTCACCACTCTTTGTGATGAGCTTCATATGAGCCAATCCTTCCAGCCCTCATCTCTATTGTCTCTGGGCATTATTACAATAATGTCGTTTATTTTTCTTAAAACCCATAAAAGAGTGACACTATTCTGTGTCTATCTTTCTCTGACTTATTTTACTCAGCAAAATAGTTTCCATGCCCATCAATCTATAGGAAAAATGTATGACTTCATCTCTCCTGACTGCTGCATAATCTGCCATTGTGTATATAAATCACAGTTTCTTTAGCCATTCATCTGTTGAAGGACATCTTGGTTGTTTCCAGAATATGGCTCTTGTAAATAGTGCTGCAATGAATATAGGTGTGAGTAAGGGATCTTTGAATTGTATTTTTGTGTTCCTAGGGTATATCCCTAGGAGTGGTATAGCTGGATCATAGTGGAGCTCAATTTCCAATTTTTGGAGGAATCTCCATATTGTTTTCCATTAAGACTGGATTAAACATCATTCCCATTAGCAGTGAGTGAGAGTTCCTTTTTCTCCACAACTAGTGGACTAGTGTATATATATGTACATATATATGTATATATATACACACATTATGGACTATGCATATATATACATATATGACACTACATCCCCCAGAAAACTGAATTCACATTCTTCTCTAGTGTTCATAAGTCATTTTCCAGGATAGAGCACATGATGGCCATAAAACATATCTCTATAATGTCAAGAGAATAGAAATGGTACAGACTATCTTCACAGATCACAAGGCACTGAAATTAGAATTGAATTACAAAGCCACACAGAAAAATCTTTAACACCTGGAAATTAAACATCTCACTACTGATCAAGCAGTGGTGGGTCAGATATGAAATCAAAGGGAAATCAAAATATTTCTGGAAACAAATAACAATGAAAACAAAAATTACCAGAATTTACAGAACATAGCAAAAGTGGTACTAAGAGGAACATTTATAGCTTTGCAAGCACACATCCGAAAGGAAGAAGGAGCCTATATAATAAGCTTAATGACACAGCTTTTAAGATTAGAAAATGGTTAACAAAAAGAACCAAAAATAGGTAGGGAGAAGGAACAAAGCTTAGAAGAAATCAAAGAAGTGGAAATCAAGAAAAACAATCTGAAAGATCAATGAAAGCAAAAGTTGGTCTTTTGAAAAATAAACAAGATTCCTTCCCTCCTCTCGCTCTCTCTCTCTCTCATTATTTTGCTTTTCTAAAGAAAAAGAAAAAGAAACAAGTTTAATAAGCCACTAGCAAAACTCACAAAGAAAAGGAGAGAGAAACTTAATAAACCAAATTAGAAATGAAACGGGGAGATCACTGCAGAGATTCAAAGGGTAATCATAATACTTTGAGAAATTCTATGCCATGAAACATGAGAACCTGAAAGAAATGGTTAACTTCTTGGACTCTTATAATCTTCCACGGTTAAGCCAGACCCATAACTACTAAGGAAATTAAAATGGTAATCAAAAGTCTTCCCAAAAATAAAAGACCAGGTCCAGATGGAGTTACTAAGGAATTAATTCAAATCTTTCAAGAGGAACTACTTCCAATTCTTTTTAGGCACTTTCATGCAAGTGAAAAATCATAAACACTCCCAAATAGTTTTGATGAGCTAACATCACCTTGATACCCAAAACAGAGATGCTGCAAAAAAGAAAACAACAATCTAATATTCCTGATGAACACAGATGCAAAGATTATCAACAAAATTTTAGCAAATAGGATCCAGTGCCTCATCAAGAGATCATACACCATGACCAAGTAGGATTCATTCCAGGAATGCAAATATGGTTTAATATATGTAAATCAATGAACATAATACACAATATAAACAACAAAAAATAAAAACCATATGATAATATCAATAGATACAGAGAAAGCAATTGATAAGTTTCAATACCCACTCTTGATAAAAACTCTCATCAAGATGGGAATGGGGGGCCCGGGAGATAGCATGGAGGTAAGGCGTTTGCCTTTCATGCAAAAGGTCATCGGTTCGAATCCCGGTGCCCCATATGGTCCCCCGTGCCTGCCAGGAGCAATTTCTGAGCATGGAGCCAAGAGTAACCCCTGAGCACTGCCGGGTGTGACCCAAAAACCAAAAAAAAAAAAAGTTAAAAAAAAAAAAGATGGGAATGGAAGGAACTTTCTCAATATAGTCAAGGCCATCTACCACAAGCCAATGGACAATATTATTCTCAATGGAGATAAACTAAAAGCCTTTCCTCTAAAATCTGGTACAAAAGAAGGCTGCCCTCTCTCACCACTCCTATTCAACATAGTGCTGGAAGTTCTTGCCATAATGACCAGGCAAGAAAAAGATATTAAGGACATTCAGATAGGAAAGGAAAAAGTCAAACTCTCACTGTTTGCAGATGAAAACCCTAAAAACTCTACCAAAAAGATTCTAGAAACAATAAATTTATATAGCAAAGTGGCAAAAATTAATGGCTTTTTTTTTTTTTTTTTTGGTTTTTGGGCCACACCCGGTGATGCTCAAGGGTTACTCCTGGCTATGCACTCAGAAGTCGCTCCTGGCTTGGGGGACCATATGGGAAACTGGGGAATTGAACCGCGGTCCGCCCTAGGTTAGCACAGGCAAGGCAGGCACCTTACCTCCAGCGCCACCGCCCGGCCCCTAATGGCTTTCTTATACACCAATAATGATAAAGAAGAAATGATTGTTAACAAAACAATCCCATTCACAATAGTGTCACACAAACTTAAATATCTTGGAGTCAACTATGAAGGACCTATACAAAGAAAACTACAGAATCTTACTTCAAGACATTAAAGAGGACACATGGAAATGGAGACACATATCCTGCTCATGGATTGGTAGGATTAACATAATTAAAATGTCAAGACTCCCCAAAGCAGTGTACAGCTTTAATTCAACCCCTTGAGAATATCTATGACATTCTTTAAAAAAAAAAGTGGATCAAACACTCCTGGAATTCATCTGGAACAGTAAACACCCTCAAATTGCTACAGCAACCCTTTGGAAAAGGAATATGGGAGATATATCTTTTCCCAAATTTAAACTATTATTACAAAGCTATAATCATTAAAACAGCATGATTCTGGAAATAAAGACAAACCCTCAGAGCAGTGGAATAGACTAGAGTATTCAGAGAATGTTCCCCATACATAAAAAAAAAATAGTTCTTTTTTAGGGGTTACACCCAGCAACGCTCAGGGGCTACTCCTGTCTCTATGCTCAGAAATTGCCCCCAGCAGGCTCGGAGGACCATATAGGATGCTGGGATTTGAACCATTGTCCTTCTGCATGCAAGGCTAGTGCCTTACCTCCATGCTATCTCTCCGGCTCCCAAATCAATTAATCTTTGATAAAGTGGCAATAAATGTAAAATGGAGCAAGGAAAGCCTCTTCAACAAGTGGTGGTACAACTGGGCAGCCACTTGCAAATTATATGAACTCAGATCTCCATCTAACACCCTGCACAAAGGTCAAATACAAGTGAACTAAATATAATGATATCAGACCCCAAACCATAAAGAATATAGAACAATTCTGGTAAAATCCTTCAAGACATTGAGACTAAGGGCATCTTCAAGAAAGAAACCTCACTCTCCAAACAAGTTGAAGCAGAGTTAAACAGATGGGACTATATTAAGCTGAGAAGCTTTTTTACCTCAAAGGAAATAATGTCTAGGATACAAAAGCCACCCACAAAATGGGAGATGCTATTCACACAATACCCATTAAATAAGGGGCTAATATCCAAAATATACAAGACACTGACAGAACTTTACAAGGAAAAAAAATCTAACCCACCAAAAAAGGGGAGAAGAAATGAATAGACACTTTGTCAAAGAAGAAATACAAATGGCCAAAAGGAACGTGAAAAAATATTCCACATATCTAATCATCAGGGAGATGCAAATCAAAACAATAATGAAGTACCATCTCACACCACTTAGACTGGCACACATCACAAAGAACAAGACCAGGGGGCTGGGTGGTGGAGGTAAGATGCCTGCCTTGCCTGCGCTAGTCTTGGACGGACCGTGGTTCGATCCCCCGGCTCTCATATAGTCCCCCAAGCCAGGAGCGACTTCTGAGCGCATAGCCAGGAGTAACCCCTGAGTGTCACTGGTGTGGCCCAACCCCCCTCCACCCCCCCAAAAAAAAACAAAAAACAAAGAACAAGACCAATCAGTGCTGGCAGGGATATGGGGAGAAAGGCACTCTCATTCACTGCTGGTGGGAATGTGTCTTATCCAGTCCTTATGAAAAACAAAATGAATATTCCTAAAAAAATGGAAATTGAGCTCCCATATGATCCGGCTATATTACTCCTGGGGAAATACCCTAGGAACACAAAAATGCAATACAAAAATCCCTTCTTCACAACTATATTCATTGCATCACTACAATAGCCAGACTCTGGGAACAACCAAGATGTCCTTCAGCAGATGAATGGTTAAAGGAACTTTGGTTCATATACTCAAGGGAATATTACGCAGCTGTCAAGAGAGATGAAGTCATGAACTTTTCCTATACATGGATGTACATAAAATTATGATGAGTGAAATAAGTTAGAGACACACACAGAATAGTCTTATTCAACTATGGGTTTTAAGAAAAATAAAATACATTATTGAAAGAATTCCCAGAGATGACAGCCAAAAGGATCAGCTCACTAAATGAAGCTCACAAAGAGTGGTTAGTGTAGTTAGAGAGATAACTACACTGAGAACTACTATAAGAATGTCAATGAGGGCCTGGAGAGATAGTACAGCAAAGTTTGCCTTGCAAACAGCCGATCCAGGACCAAAGGTGGTTGGTTCGAATCTCGGTGTCCCATATGGTCCCCCATGCTCGCCAGGAGCTACTTCTAAGCAGACAGCCAGAAGTAACCCCTGAGCACCGCTGGGTGTGGCCCAAAAACCAAAAAAAAAAAGAAAAAAAAGAATGTCAATGAGTGAGGGAAGTATCTGGAATACTGGTGGGGTAGGGAAGGAGGGAGATAGGGGCACTGGTGATAGGATTGTTGCACTGGTGTAGAGGGGTGTTCTTTTTATGATTGAAACCCGACTACAATCATGTTGTAAAGGTGTTTTAATAAAATATTATTTTTTAAAAATAATTTTAAAAAAGAAGTGAACTACAATTAGACACAGAGGAAAACCTTTAACATCTGGAAATTGAATAGCTCACTGCTGAACAAGAGTGAGTTTTAGATGAAATCAAAGAGAAAATCAAAACATTCCTGGAAATAAATGACAATGAAGACACAAATTACCAGAATTTGTGGGACATGGCAAAAGTAGTAGTGTTAAGAGGAAAATTGATAGCTTTACAAGCACACATCAGGAAGGAAGAAGAATCCTACATAAAGAACTTAATGACACAACTTAGAAAATTAAAAAGTGATCAAGACAATGAACCAAATATAGGCAGGCAGAAGAAAATAACAAAGCTTAAAGCAGAAATTAATGAAGTGAAAATCCAAAGAATAATTCTAAAGATCATGAAAGCAAAAGTTAGCTCTTTAAGAAAAGTCAACAAGATTGATAAACCACTAGTAAAACTCACAAAGAAATGGAGAGAAACTTAATAAACAGAATTAGAAATGTAAAGGGGGTGATCACTACAGATACTACAGAGATTCAAAGGGTAATCAGAGACTACTTTGAGAAACTATGCTACGAAACAAGAGAACCTGGAAGAAATGGATACATTTTGGACTCTTTTAATCTTTCACAGTTGAATCAGGATGATCTAGCTTATCTAAACAGACCCATAACTATTGAGGAAATTAAAATGGTAATCAAAAATCTTCTCCAAAATACGGGGCCGGTGAGGTGGCATTAGAGGTAAGGTATCTGCCTTGCAAGCACTAGCCAAGGAAGGACCGTGGTTCGATCCCCCCGGCATCCCATATGGTCCCCCCAAGCCACGGGCAATTTTTGAGTGCCTAGCCAGGAATAACCCCTGAACATCAAACGAGTGTGACCCAAAAAACCAAAAAAAAAAAATCTTCCCCCAGGCCCAGAAAGATTGGCTAATGAATTCTTTCACACCTTTCAAGCATCCAAAAGACCAATCAACGCAAGAATTTGTTCTTTAAAAAACAAACAAACAAAAAAACCCCACCAAGATTGTTAAACCATTAGCAAGACTCACCAAGTTAAAGAGAAAGTTAGTAAATCGAATCAGAAATGAAAGGAGGATGTTAATACACATACTACAGAAATTCAAAGAGTAATCAGAATTTTTTTAAGGATTGTCATGCCAAGAGATAGCATGGAGGCAAGGCGTTTGCCTTTCATGCAAAAGGTCATCGGTTCGAATCCCAGTGCCCCATATGGTCCCCCGTGCCTGCCAGGAGCAATTTCTGAGCATGGAGCCAGGAGTAACCCCTGAGCACTGCCGGGTGTGACCCAAAAACCAAAAAAAAAAAAAAAAAAAAAGAATTGTCATGCCAAGAAACAAGAGAACCTGGAAGAAATGAATAAATTCTTGGACACCTTAAGCCTCAAAAGGTTGAACCAAGATGATGTTGAACACCTGGATAGACCTATGCCTATGTCTATTCAAGAAATTGAAAAGGTAATAAAAAGGCTTCCCAAGAACAAAGGCCCAGGCTCAGATGGATTCCTAATGAATTCTTTAAAATATTTAAAGAGGACCTACTAATAATTAATTTCAGGTTCTTCCAGGAAATTAAAGAAATTGAAGAAAGAGAAACACTCCCAAATAGTTTCTACAAAGCTAACATCACCTGTATAATAAAAGCAGATAGATGCATCACCAAAAATGATCATTTCAAGCCAAAAAATATGTTTTGGATATTCCCCAAATAGTATCACCATCCGTTTTTGATAGATGGAAAATCCTCAACAAAACACTAATAAACAGAAACCAAGAGCTTATCAAAAAGGTTATACACCATGATCAAGTTAGATTCATTCCAGAGATGCAAGTATGGTTTAACATACACAAGTCAATCAAGTGCAGTAGGTCAAAAGGTCAGAGAATTGTCTAGTATGGCTATGATAGTTGTGGATTTGTGTGTGTGTGTGTGTGTGTGTGTGTGTGTGTGTGTGTTTAGTTTTTGGGCCACACCTGCAGGCGCTCAGGGGTTACTCCTGGCTCTGTGCACAGAAATTGCTCCTGGCAGGCTTGGGGGACCATATGGGATGACAGGGATCAAACACGGGTCCGTCCTGAGTCAGTCACATGCAAGACAAACATCCTGCCACTGTGTTATCGCTCTGGCCCTGTATGGCAATGATAGTTGGAACTGGTCACTTTGGACACAAATTGGATGCTGAAAGGAGATAAAGTGATATGCATAATACCCCTTCATTAACAATAGTGCAAACCATAGTGCCAAAAAGAAAAAAAGGGGGGGGGTAAAGAGAGTGTGGGAGAGAAACTGGGGACATTGGTGGTGGGAAATATGCACTGGTGAAGGGTGATGTACATTGTATGACTGAAACTCAATCATGAATAATTTTGTAACCATGTAAATTTATTTATTTATTTTTATTTATTTATTTATGTATTTATTTATTTTTTGGTTTTTGGTTCACACCCGGCAGTGCTCAAGGGTTACTCCTGGCTCCATGCTCAGAAATTGCTCCTGGCAGGCACAGGGGACCATATGGGGCACCGGGATTCCAACCGATGACCTTTTGCATGAAAGGCAAACGCCTTACCTCCATGCTATCTCCCGGGCCCCAACCATGTAAATTTAAAAAAAAGGTGATCCTTGGCAGTCTACATCCATTATATGCTAAGGATTCAACCAGGGTTAGCAGGTGTTAAGATAAGTGTCTAAACCTCTGTGCTATCTCTCGGGCCCCCAAAGATTGCTGCTGTATCTGTTTTAAATTTTGGGTCCATTCTCATTGTACTCAGGGCTTACTCTTGGCAGGGCTAGGGTAACCATATGTAGTCCAGGGGATCAAACTTGGGTTGACTATGTACAAGGCAAATGCCTTGCCTGCTGTACTGTCTTGCCAGTTTTTCATGATGAAAATATATATAGGAGGGCCCGGGAGATAGCATGGAGGTAAGGCGTTTGCCTTTCATGCAAAAGGTCATCGGTTTGAATCCCGGTGCCCCATATGGTCCCCCGTGCCTGCCAGGAGCAATTTCTGAGCATGGAGCCAGGAGTAACCCCTGAGCGCTGCCGGGTGTGGCCCAAAAACCAAAAAAAAGAAAAAAGAAAAAAAGAAAATATATATAGGAAATATAGGATTGAGAGATGACTTCAGAAATCTAAGTCAACTTCCTTCCTTTCACTACTGATGAATTCCAGTGACTCTGCAATAGAGTACCCTAAGGGACTTTGGGAGAGGGAAATGCTGATCTGCACACATTTGCTGATGTTCTGAAAGGCACCCTTAGGACTGGAGAGTGTGTGTGTTTGTGTGTGTGTGTGTGGGGGGGGGAACCCAGCCCCCACATCACTCCAGCTTTGGCAAGCAGCATGGTTGACTTGGCACTTGGACAAAATCATCAGTCTTGGCTCTCCCAAAGCTCTTAGAAAATCATGGCTGTGCCCAGTCCAAATGAGAAAAAGTTTCTTCTGAGAAAATACAATTAGAATAAAAGATGGAAGTGGATCTGAATATTAAATAAACATTTCCCATTAAATGTACTAAACCAACAACATCTCTGCATGCTTTTTAGCACTTATCAAATGGTGGATGCTCAGTATACTATTACATTAAAACATAATTCTAAAATAAAAGCATTGGTTTAAATTATTTCAGAGATGAAGAGTTATATAACTGTCCTTTGCTGCTATGGGAAGGAAAGACAGACATTAAATGGCACTCTATACCACAAAAATCTATAAAAATAATACACACACAAACCTATTAAGGAGGTCTGAGAACAGAATATGCTTGCAGTAATGCAAAAAACATTTTATTTTATTTTATTTAAAAAATGTATCACATAATTGACATATTTGACCATAATACATTTGTTTACATATAAGTGAGAGCAAAGGCAATAGAAAAATTAAAATAAAGAAAAATAATATTTTTTTAAAAAAGAACAACAAAGAACAGTTAAATGGCAAGCCAATTTGTGAAAATTGTATCTCCACTGACTTCATTAAGACAATAGCTGGTTTAATAAGTTCATGCAAAATTTTGCTTCAGTCATGGACATAGTGCTGACTACTTTGTCTTTTTTTCCCCTCTGAGTGGATACTGTTTTCCAATAAACCTCACATCATGAAAAGCAAGGCCTAATTTAAAAAAGACAAAGAAATGTCTAGTCCACAAATGTTCTTTGATGGCTGAGTAAGAATGTATCTGGCAGATCCCAGCTTCCACTCTATACTCCTTTCTTGTCTTGTTTCTCTTTTTATTGGGTATTTGCACCTCCCCACTCCATAGTGAGTTCTGCTTTTTATGTCCTCGATTCCTGCTCAAGATCATGGCTTCCCAACTGTCCTCCTATTCTCACACAGCTCAGAGTCCAGACCAGAGCAGAGACTATTAACTGCATGCAAGTGAGTGAACTAATGAACAGTCCATAATACAAGACAAAAGAGGCATACAACTCTAAAAAATTCAAATTTATATTTGTAGTAGGCTAATATTTGAGGGGTAAGGTTTTGGCACCATTTGGTGATGGTTTACTCCTGGCTCTGTGCTGAGGGAGCATTCCTATTGATGTTCGGTGAATCATATATGCATAGTTCTGGGGATGGGAATGGGGTAGCTGTGTGGAACGCAAGCTCCTTACTCCCTATACAATCTCTTTGATCCTGGACACAATATTTTATCTGCCTCTCTTCCTTTATTTCTCTCCTTTATTCTCCTTCACTTTAGGTAACTTTAGTCTATTATGTGCCCACTAGTTTGTCTCTTTGTTTTTTTCTACTCACAAATTAGATGTGTGGCTTGGGAGGGCTTAGAGATAAGCAGCCATGTTCAGTGAACTATCCCAGGCATATAAATTACATTTTGTTAACTCAAACCATTGCTTAAAAATAACCATGTTAGGGGCCAGAGAAATAGTATATCAGGTAGGATGCCTGCTGTGCATTTAGCCATCCCAGGTTTGATCTCCAGAGCCCCATAAAGTAATCCCTAAGCACAAGAGCCATGAGTAAGCCCTAAACACTACTGGAAGTGAACCTAAAACAAAGAAACAAAAGATAAGCACATGACCCATCAAAAGGTCATTTCCATCTTTTCCTGGAAAGTCAATGGGATGGGACTGGGAGTGGAGTTGCCTTCTGAGACTGGACATGTTCTCCTGTAAGCCTCCAGGACTGAGTGCCTCCAGGACCTGTTGCCTGAATACCTAGAGTGGCTAGGTCTGGAGACAGGTTTTTTTTTTTTTTTTAACAAAGATACTATTTACAGTTGCCTGTGGGAGGTGGGGAATGAAAAATGTTTTCTTCTCCCTAGGAGAGCATGACAGAAAATAATTGAGAAGTACTGGCTTTGTGCAAGGCAAACACCCTACCCACTGTACTATTACTTCAGCCCCTCACTCGTGCTGTTAAAATCCGTGTTATCATTGTGGTTAGACTTTTGTGCCTTTAGAACAGGGAGGAGTACAGAATTCTTGGCAGGAAATAAAACTCGGGTATTAAGAGGAGAAAGTCAGATCATGTGAGTTCATTCAGGCTACATGAGAGGTGCATACAGAATCAATATAGATACATGGGAGGTAAGCATCTAGTTCCACTAGATGAGTCCTAGAGGAAAGAACATGCTGGAAGGTGGAATAAGTTAGCAGGGATGATGGTAAGCTGTGGAAGTAAATGTGTTTTTCCTAAGCCTTTCGGTTCCTTTGTTCCAATGCCAACCTCCTAGTGCACATTTCCAAGGGACATGTGAATAGAGTCAATGAGCAAAATGACAGCAACATCTTAAGACATGATGGTCAGTAAATCATGCTTCTTAAAAAGTTTCAGAAAAGGGGCCAAAGCGATAGCACAGCAGTAGGGCATTTGCCTTACATGCAGATGACCCAAGGCTTGATCTAGGTTTGATCTTTGGTGTCCCATACGGTCCCCCAAGCCAGGAGCGATTTCTGAGTGCATAGCCAGATATGACCCAAAAATAAAAAAAAAAGTTTTCAGAAAAATTCTAACAAAATCAAACCCCTTTCATATTTAATTAGAATCTACACAACATCTGATACACAAATACAAGCTGGTGTGACAGTATGTTGTTTTGTTGCTGATATTATAGAGTGGGTGCAGGACAGAATACAGTTTTCCCATAAAGTATAAGTCATCTGATATGATTTTACTTGTGATGCAACTCTATGAGTTACATTAGACTAAGAAAGAATGAATTCCTTTAAAGAGGATATTATTTAACATTCATTACAAGGACTGGCTCTGTAGAGATCAACACTCCCTGATTTAGACCTCTCTCAGTTCCCTTTCACAGAATTAGAAATTTATTAATATATAGTATGCCAAGTATCTTCTCCACATAACCTTTCAAAAAGCATCCATGTTCTATTACACAATCAAATTAAACATTATATTGCCTGCATACACAAATGCTGAATCATATGTTGAATACTTGAAACAAAAAATATCATTCCTGACAGGCTCGGTAGACCAGTTGGAATGCTAAGGATTGAACAAGAGTCATCCACGTGCAAGTTGTACCAGTTGTGTTATTGCTCCAGCCCTAAGAGTTTTTTTTTTATTGACATGTATTACAAGAACTGGCTCTTCAGATAGTTCTCAAAGTTCTTAGCTTAGGCTTTATGTACAGCATCAGTATACACCACTTGGGTTTGCATTTTTTACTTTTGGTAGGGAATGGTTGGAGCCATACCCAGAATGCTTAGGGGTTTATTCCTGGCTCTGTCAGTGCTGGAGGTAGTTGAGGGTGCGTTATGGGGGGAGGCAAAGTTACCATAGGGAAAATCGAACTAGGGTGAACAGTTTCCAAATCAGCCTCCTCAATCCCTGAACCCTCACTCTGATCAGTTTGTGTTGTTTTAATTGTTTGCTTTTGCAGCAGTGAGCCTTTTTTAAACAGAGGAAGTAAGGTTTCCCTAAGGTCTTCAACAAATCACATTCTATTAGAAAGAAGGTATTTTACTCCAGTTGTGGGGTGCGAGTAGAGCATAAAACTGCACAATCATTCTTCCTCGCATCTCACAAAAGTTGAGTCAATAGACCACATTTTAACCATGTAAAATTTTTGCCTTATGGGGCCGGAGCAGTGGCGCAGTGGTGGGACCTTTGCCTTGCACGCTCTAACCTAGGACAGACCGATCCCCCAATGTCCCACATGGTCCCCCAAGTCAGGAGTGATTTCTGAGCACAGAGCCAGGAGTAACCCCTGAACGACACCTGGTGTGACCCAAAAACCAAAAAAAAAAAAAATAATGTTTTTTGCCTTGTAATTAAGAAAAGAGCAAACCAGCAGCCTAAGAAATTCACACTTTCTCCCTTTTGATTCTACACGAGCGTGCATCATAAATGTCCCTGTCGCTAACTAACAGACTATTAAACTCGCTCCAAGTTTGATACCAGAAACACACTAAGAAAAAAACTGGCAATGCACGTGGTTAAGTGCTTCAAAAGCTTGATGAATGTGTGTAGATGATCCCCTATGCAACCTGCTGTTTTGGAGGTGGGGTGGGTGGGAGGGCAGTGAAGGGTGCGACAGAACCCTTCAAACACAGGATAAGCTCGTTGGCGGCGGTCGAAGTTATTTCTCAAAAGTCAACAAGACACCTCCCGACATTTCTATTATTCAGCCACTGGAATAAAAGCTCTGTGGTTAAGCTAAAATGCCTTATAAATCTCCTTTCATTTGTGCTCCTCTAAGTGCAGCCCTATTTCCTAGACTGTTGCAGGAAACGAGTGGCTCCCGTTAGCCACCGCTGGAGTCCCATACTTGAAGAAATCAATGGAGGCGGAAAAAATTCCCGTAGCGCCTTATGAATTAGTCATTCAAAGGAGCAGGAACTGGTCCTTGCAATTAGTGATGCAAAAAGGCCACCTCTCAAAATGTGCAAAAGAACCCAATAACCGGGGTCTTGCGTTCGAATCGGAAGCCAAGCCGGGCGGGAAGCGAGCACCGTCTTAGCCGGGTTTCTAGGGGGGCAGATCGCGGCCCCAGATCCCGGGATCCGGGATGCCCTCCCGCTCCTCCCTCACCTACCGAGCAGCAGGAGCCGATGCGTCTGCTGCAGGTCGCGCTTTTGCTCGCGGAGCAGGCGGTCGATGCCCCGGCTCACTTTCCTCGCCTCGCGCTCCTCGGCTCTCCGCCTTTCCTTCGCGTCCGTGTCGGGGCGCGCTGGGACTGGGGTCCGAGCTTCTTGCAACCCATGCCGCGCGCCCTCCGCTGGAGACCCCGAGTCCTCGGGGCGGCGGTCTTCCGAGACCCCGAAGAGCAGCGGCCGCAGGCTGTAGCACAGACCCATGTGGTTGGGGGACGCGGGACCAGCCCCGTCTGTCTCCGAGTCGGATCAGACCCCCGACCCCGACTAAGGGCGGGAACGGGCCGGGCCGAGACCCGCGGGACGCTGCCTCCTCTCGCAGGCTGCTGGGCTTGGGGTGCGGTGAGCTCGGGCCCAGGGCCACGACCACTCACGGCCCCGAAGGGCCATTGTGCATCTCTGCAGGTGGGAGGGGCGGAGGGGCGGACGGAGGGAGGAGGCCACCGGGGCTGCTGTCACCTGACAGCCCCGGAGCTGGCCGCCCTTACCGTAAACACTGCTGGCCACTTCTCATTACTGTCCATCTCAGCGCCCGCGGGTCTTCTATGCCGTAAATACGCTTCCCAAGTGCCACTGGCAGGTGCAGACAGTTGCCTCGGAGGCGGTGCCACCCTCAAGCTAGCTGGCTGCCATTGCGGCCCTTCAAAAAAAGGCACTGTGGTTTGGATCTTGAACAAGAAAACAAAACAAAACAAAACAAAACAAAAAACAAACGAACAACCAGAACGCTAGATGAATGAACCCCTAATCTGTGCTGTCACTTCTTTTTCTGTTTCCATACATACAGAAGTCCGAATACTTTCTAACTCTCCTGAGACCTCTATCTTGACAAATTCTCCAAGTCAGGAGTTCCAGAACCTATTTTTCAATAATCACCAGTGATTAAAAAATGAAGCACGCATTATATACAATGTATTATAGTTGCTAATACAAGAATCTGAAATGGCATTCTGCATCTTCTGTATCCTGTTTTTATTTTTTAATTAAATTTTTGTTTGTTTGGTCACACCAGTGGTGCTTAAGGATTACTCCTGGCTCTGTACTCAGGAATCACTCCTGGAGTGTTTGGAAACCATATGGGATGCCAAGGATTGAATCTGGGTGGGCTGCAAGCAAGGTAAAGTTCTTATCCATTGTGCTATCACTCCAGCTCTGTAATCTGATTTTAATCTGCAATATATTGCAAAGAGGTGTAAAGGTTTGTTCTGACCAATACCCTCTCTCAGGTTTTTAAGTATACAGATCTGCCAGAGTTCCCACTATTTCATATTTAGTTCCACGAATTTACAAAGTTTGAGCAATAGGTAAAAAATCAATAGCTTTAGAGGACTCTGCTACAAATTGCTTTTTACTTTGAGCAATTGTTCAGGATTTTTAAAAATAAATTACTTTACATAAGTAAATTGTTCATGATTGAGCTTCAGTTATAGAATTAGAATGCACATCACCCTTCACCAGTACATTTCCTGCCCCTAATATCTCAGTTCTCCTCCCATCATTACTCCTGCCTGCCTCTAGGGTAGACAGCTTTTTTCTCTCCACCCCACCCCCCCCCATTCTCTGTTTCAATGTCACTTTCTCTAGTACTTTTAGAAGCTGTGGTCGTCACTATTGTTAATGAAAGGATACCATGCATATCACTTTATCCCCTTTCGATGCCCAGTTTCTATCCAGAGTGATTAGTTCCAACTATCATTGTCTTTTTTTGTTTTGTTTTTGTTTTTGTTTTTTGGATCACATCCGGCACCGCTCAGGGGTTACTCCCGGCTCTATGCTCAGAAATTGCCCCTGGCAGACACAAGGGACCATATGGGATGCCAGAATTCGAACCTCCGTCCTTCTGCATGAAAGGCAAAACACCTTATCTCCATGCTATCTCTCCGGCCCCCTCCAACTATCATTGTCACAGTCGACCATTCACTACCTTAACTGCATTCACCACTCTTTGTGGCACTTTCCTACCATGGGCTAGTCTTCTTGATCTTCATATCTTTTGTCTCTGGATATTATTTCCATAATATCCTTTCTTTTTCTTAGTATAGTGAGATTATTCTATGTCTACTCTTCTCCCTTGGACTCATTTCACTCCACATAATAATCTCCATATCCATCCATGTATGAGCAAATTTCATGACTTCATCTTCCTAAGAGTTGCATAGCATCTATTGTGTAGATGTACCACAGTTGATTGTAATAGATGCCGCCGGTGATGTCTGATCCTGGGTGAATTGCAGCTCTGAGTTTGCTGCTGGAGTTGAGTACAAATTACAAAATTTTCTAGATAAATGGATTCCACCAGCCTGTTCTCAGGAGCATGGAAACTGAAGATACAAGTAATGCCCTGAAATCTTTCATTTACAGGAGCTAGTGTCTACCCATGTTCTAGTTGCTTATGTAACAATGGCCATTCTTGCTTCTGATTCTCAGTTTGGATGGGGATGATTCTTTATTTTGCAGTGGTGATAAACTACTTCTAATTAGGATGCAGAAGAAAGTGAATTATTTTGGATAGAAGATTGAACTCGAACCATAGGAGTAGTTTGTGACTGAGATATATAGTACTAATGGAACATTGAGATTCAATCTCCAGATGGGATAAGGACTGTGACTGGGAAAAACAGGGGAGATATATTTGTTTCTGAACAATAAATGAGATTGTAATGTTGAAGTCACTGAAGACACTGGCCTCTAGTGATTGACTGTGTTGACTTGAAAGTCTTGCATCTTCCCTTTATTTCCTTCTTTCCATGCCAATTTTATGGCTTCTTTGAGTTGGCTTTGCCTCATATTGCCATATTTAGTACCACAGGTTTTGATGGGTAGGAGAGATAGTATGGAAGTGGGACATTTGCCTTGCATGCAGAAGGATGGTCATTTGAATTCCGGCATCCTATATGGTCCCCAGAGGCTGCCAGGAGCGATTTCTGAGCACAGAACCAGGAGTAACCCGTGAGTACTGCTGGGTGTGACCTAAAGACAAAAACAAAAAGCACAGGTCTTGCTGGCTCTGGCACAATACCCTGACACTCCATTCCCATTTATAAGCTATGGGCACAGTATCCCTGACTAGAGTCTATGGAATTGTGAAGTTGGCATACATCTGACCTTACAACTCTTCCTTGTGCTGTGATACTGGCAGCTACATGCCTTATAATGCCCCCTAGGATTAATTGTGATGCTGGCACCCATATGGTTTTCCAAGGTTCTCCGGAATTGTGATATTGACATCCACATGGCCTTCCAAGATAGTACTCTTAGTCTCAAAGTCTTTATCCAATCACGGTGGAAAGCCACTGCTTCCACAAATGGTATCTGCTTTTGCCAAGATTTGGGATCATTTTTCTATATGGACTTGGCTGAAAACACTATTCACCTGAACTTTACTCTGATGGTAGAATCTTGAGGTAAAGTTTCCTTTGCTTCCTGATAAGGTCATCAAAGGGATATGAGTATCAACCTTAGTAGGGTGTACCTAAGAAGGAAGAACTCTTTGGAAAGAGAGATATACAAGAGAGAGATGACCTTATGGTTTCAGGTCTGATATCAAAGTCTTTAATCTCTTTTGACTTGACTTTTGTGCAGTGCTAAGGAGAGGTCTATGTTCATTGTGTGTGTGCGTGTGTATGTGTGTGTAGTTGACCAGTGTACCCCAGCATCCTTGTATATCTTGTATACATTCCTTCCTGTGCTAAAGTTTCTCTTTTTAAATTTGAGAACCATGGTTACAAAACTTTTCATTGTTGAGTTTCACTAATGAAATGTAAACCACCCTTAACAGTGCATCCCTCCCACCACTGATGCCGATGTTACCTGCTTCCCTCTTACCCCACACCCTTCAGCCCCACCTTTCTCTAAGATAGGCGAGATCTCTCTCTCTCTCTCTTTCTCTCTCTCTCTCTTTCTCACATTCCTTTTTTGTCTGCACTATTGTTATTGGAGGGGTCCTTTGCATGTCATTTTCTCCCTTTAGGACAGAGTTCTTGTTCAGAGTGATCAGTTCCAACTATTATTGTCATAGTAAACCCTTCTCTACTCTACTACACTACTGATCTTTGTGGAAAGTTTCATATCTTATGCTGGATCTCCTGATACTTACCTCTATTGTCTATTATTACCATTGTCTATTATTACTCTTATTTTTTTCATTTGCCACAAATGAATAAGTATATGCTATGTCTGTCCCTTTTACCTGATACTGTTCACTCAGCATAATAATCTCCATAACCATCCATGCATAAGTAACTTTCATGACTTCATTTTTTCTAATAGCTGCATAGTATTCCATTGTGTAGCTATACCACAATTTCTTTTTTTTTTT
>PVKC010019404.1:0-19134 GCA_004027635.1 Crocidura indochinensis
ACTATGTAAACTGCATATATGCATTGAATTACAATAAATATTTAGAGTAACTATAATTGCTTATATATTCTATATGACCTACATGCATTCCTTCTATGATGGACGAAAAGAGTTTTGTCAGCCTTGACTCTTTGTGACTCCAAAGCTGGATAATGAGCGAATAATTGGAAGAAGACAGAAGGAGATGTGAGGAAATGTGGCCAAAAATGAGAAAGTCGATATCTTGAGTATGTTTGAAAAGTGGAAGTAAACATTACAACTCTTTCCCTGCTCCTACTCGGCAGTTGGATTTCTCTTTGCAGACACACTCTGCATGAAGGCCAGTAAAGAGAATATAAAAATATATTCCCGGGCTGTTAATACTTTTCATGCGTGGATATATGCACTTGTATGTACATGCACACAGAGAAAATTCACCACCGAGATTATGGCCCAGGCAATGTTCCAACATGAGACACTTCCCAAAGAGCATCAAGCGTTTCTGCACTGACCATCTCATTCCTGATAGTCTAACAGATGGTCACTTTTTGAAGAGTCAAACACTAAGAAATAGAAGATGCTGTTCTTTTGAGGATTGAAGATGGCTCCAACTGAGGGAGACAGGGATGAGGGTTTGAATCTTCCCTCTCTTCACTGAGATTGCAAACAGGACAGAGTTAAATCACCAGAAACACAGTTTCAGGACAAACTATTCCCAATTGTTCATGTACCTAAGCCCAGGGATCCTGTGTTCTTCCACTATGAGTGATAGGGAAGGTCCTCAGTTTCTCAGCTCAGTTGCATCCCCTGACATTTTGGAACATGCTCAGCTTAGAGTGGGGTAAATAGTTTTTTCTCAATCCAAGCAGGAAGCAATTCCTGCCAGTTTTGACTTCCCTGGAATGTCCTGATTCTGGAATTTTCATTGACCTCAGCAGGCATCTTCCTCAGACGAGGACAGAACTATCTCCTCGACATTCCACCTGGACACTTCTTACTCTTCCCTTGACACTGGACTGAAAGGACAGTGCTTAAGGACTCTCTGGCCTGTGATGTTACTTCACTCTCCATTCCTCATTTCTAAATTGACCCGGAGGAAGAAAATCTTGGAACTGTGCCAAAAAGAACTTTCCACTTTTCAAAATTCAGTTCAAAATATGGTGTTATAAGGAAACATTAAGACATAAATAATAATAATAATAATAATAATAATTCTTAGGCATCAGGACTGACTTTTTCCAATGAAATGATCACACCAATTTGCCTTTTCTTTCTTTTTTTCGTAAAGAAATATGTACAGGTGTTAGGATTCTTTACAAGTCATCTGAAAAATGACTTCCTGACACTCCCCAGAGAAAGTGCTCAGTTACAATTTCGCATCAATTTTCAAGGTGATGGGATGTCTAGATTAGGTGAGGAAGGGGGAAAAGGAGTCTGAGAAGAGAAGATCAAAGCCTGGACCCCAAAGAAGATGCTTTGAAAGTCTCTTTTTCAAGGGCTCCCCTCCCCACCTTTTGGAGCTTGGCAGAATGTGTGGGCCGCAGATGCTATGAGCCAGACAGCTGTTCTGCATTGGCACTCGCTCGGCCCTGCTCCCTGCCAGCTGGCCGGCAGCAGCCCAGTTTGTCCAAGGAGCTTATTCTTCCCAGCTGTTGTGTAAAAGGAATGAGAGAAGTGGGGTTCGTGCCCTATTTTCCCTGTAAGTCATTTTAGCTTCCGTTAGATCCCAGTCACAAATATAGGACATGCCGGGGCCAAGTCTCTTGCCCAAGTGTTTTGCAGTGGGGCTCATGGAATTCCATGTGAATGGGTGGCCAGTAGCAGAGTGGCAGAAGAAGCCCTTTTGGGAGAGAGAACTGTCACTATGCAGACACTTGCCTCATGTCCACATCAGCAAAGTGACCCTAGGACAAGGCATCTCTGCTGTGTCCAGAAGACCCAACACACAGTGGGCAGATCATCCACTGAATCACCTTCTTGGCTTCTGAAAAACAAAACCACCAACTAAATTTACAGTAATTGCTTATATTTTTTTCAGTAATGGAAAGAAGCTCAGAGGTGGAGTTGAAAGCCAGAGAGAGGTCTGAAGTCTGCACAATTCAAATGACTTAAGGGGTTCACAGTCTGAGGGTGCAGGGAGAGGAAGGAAGGGCATTGGGAGGCCAGGGCTCAGGAAGTGAAGAAGCCACACCAACCTTTTAACACATGGTAGCATGTCATGGTGTTGTGTATTATTTTGACAAAAGTTGATGCAATTTGTGGGTAGATTTCTGATATTCTTTATTTACATTTCTCTGTCCAACACTGATTTGTGGGTTAGCTTGGAATGTTCACTGGAGGGAAAAAAAGGTCTATTGGAGTGAGGAAGCAGGACTTTCCCAGCTCGTCTCCTTCAGTTCCATCCAGAAGCTTCTAGTTATTTCAGCCTCCCTTCCCCTCCCCCAGAACAATTGTCCTTTCTGTCTGACCATCCTGGCAGTTCTATGTGGTGGGGAGAAGGAAATAATTGATTGGTAAGCGGGATGTGGATAGAGTCAGCTGCTAAGATGATGAAAGAGTTTAGCATCTGTGGAAGTCAGGTTTGAGGGCAGAACTGGCAAAATGCAGACAACTCCTGCTTTCAGAGACATATGCCACCACCTGACCTTCTCTCTGCACCTCAAACTGCTGGTTGAGATTCAAGATCTCTGGTATGGAGGAACTTGGGTAAGATACCTGGGAACTTGAGATGGTACAAGTGAGGAAACTGAATCAGGTGTCCAGCCTCATCCCTAGAGAGTCTTGCCAGAGACTCAGGGCACCACCCTTCCATAGGAACCCTGAGTATTATTAAGCATGAGATCTCTTTACACTTTGGTCTTCCCAAGCACAAGAAGAAGCTATTCTAGAGCTTAGAATTTATTCTCAAGACTGAGAAGATGGTGTTACTAGGATCTTGTTATTAAAAAATATGATTAGGGAGCAGCTAAGATACCAGTGTATCATCTACAGACTTCAGAGGTCATTGTGACATGGAAGGATCCTAAATGAGTGAATATAAAGTCTCCTTTTGCTATTGAAAGCATGAAATTCCCTCATCATATAGTCACAAGAAAGATACTTTATATCTTTAAAATAATATTTTCTCATAAAATCTATAGACAGGGGCCCGGGAGATAGCATGGAGGTAAGGCGTTTGCCTTTCATGCGAAAGGTCATCGGTTCGAGTTCCAGTGCCCCACATGGTCCCCCGTGCCTGCCAGGAGCCATTTCTGAGCATGGAGCCAGGAGTGACCCCTGAGCACTGCCGGGTGTGACCCAAAAACCAAAAAAAAAAATCTATAGACAATGGAGCTGGAGTGGTGGTACAGCAATAGGGCATTTGCCTTGCACGCGGCTGACCTTGAACAGACCTCATTTCGAGCCCCTGGTGGTATCTCAGATGGCCCCCAAGCCAGGAATGCTTCCTGAGTGCATATCTAGGAGTAATCCCTCAGCATCACAGGATGTGGACTTAAAAACAAACAAGCAAAAATCAAGGTGGACAAGAAAGAAGGAAATTTTTCATGGGAATGTATCCACTCCCTCACTTCACCTGGGCCTCATGAGTTCAGCATTTGCCAATATTCTTATTTTTCTCAAATTTCAATGTTATCACATTAGAAAAGAGCACATTCGTTAATAAACTTGAGTCAGAATTTAGGTTCTTCTTAAGTTAGAACTGTGTTCAAAATGATAACCCATTGAGTGTCCCAAATTTAAAATAGTTCTGCAGGAATCTCTGTGATTCTACCACATCCCAGGAATCTCCTCCCTTTCTACTTCCTCTTCACTGAGCAGAAAAATTAGCTAAATGTATAGAAATACCATTAAGCACCAAGGTGATCATTTGCTGAGTACTTCCTCATACCAAGTACTTCCTTGTACTAGACATCTAGTAGTTCATGTGGTAAATTTGGAGATGGTGTGAGTAGAGAAAATAAGGGGAAAAATGAAGTTCCAGTCCTGCAAATGATCATCTAGAAAGCCAAACCATTCCCATCCTCAAAGTACACACTGACGGCTGAAGTCCATGCTTTGAATACAGGAGTTCCTGGTTTGATCCTCAGAGACATATGTTCCCCGAGTACCAATGGGAGAGACCTCCTAGCAACAAGCTGTCTATTCTTCTCACTACTGAATATGGCAAAGGAACAAATAAAAAGCAATATCCCAATAGTACAGTGATTAAGGTGCTTCAATTACATATTGCTGACCCCAGTTCAAATCCACAATACCATCTAAGATCCTCTGAATTTTCCAAATTAATTATAGTAGTAGTATAATTATAATTATAGTAGTAGTAATTTAAAAATCTGTTGATTGAGGTGAAATGTTTGTCTAGGAAGGATTTGGGGGAGATTCGTTAGAGTTGAAATTTTATCTGAACTTTCAGACTTCATTGGTTTAGAGTCAAAAGAAATAGATTGGGGCAAGTTATTAGTTGGGGGAAGTCTATTTAAAAAAAGTAAGCATTGAATTTATTTTAATAGTAAGATAAAAGTTTATGAATATTCTAACAATTAAAAAAATTCGAGGATCCTGATTGTGTCCCATACAGTGGTCAAAGTAAGTGCTCTTAGGTCCTTGACACAGACTGTATTATTTTGGTCAAGTGAATGGATTTGAGGATTATCACAGCATCATAGATCATGGATCTCCTGTCTTCTATGGAGATCTGCTCTGACAATTTCTCTTTCTTAAAGATGAAACACAGGGACGCTTTGCCATGTTTTAGCCCCTGACAAGTGACCTGACTCCTGACATCAGTAAGTGATGATGAGAGGTAAAAGTCATACAGGGGGGCCCGGAGAGATAGCACAGCGGCGTTTGCCTTGCAAGCAGCCGATCCAGGACCAAAGGTGGTTGGTTCGAATCCCGGTGTCCCATATGGTCCCCTGTGCCTGCTAGGAGCTATTTCTGAGCAGACAGCCAGGGATAACCCCTGAGCACCGCCGGGAGTGACCCCCCCCAAAAAAAAAGTCATAGAGGGACCTTACTGGTCTCCAGAGAAGCAAGTAAATTCTAATGACAGAATCAAACCAAATCACACTCCTACCTGAATTTATCTCCATAGCCTAGAAAAACAAATTAGTGTTAATGTATAATTATTCATCAAATAAAAGTATCATCATTCATCAAACCGAGAGCCAAGCTCTCCACTGTCATTCACTCACTTGTCAATTTCTTGCTATCTCGTAGGGCCATTGTGAGCATAGGGACATTGACAGATAGACATTCCTGCAGCTAGTTCTGGTGCTTAGCTTGCTAGAGTTAAGAAAAGAAGCAAGGGTCCCAGATAGAGGCATGCTGGGCTCCCACCAGCTCTAATCCTATCCTAATTACACTGAGTTTCTCCCCAAAGTGGAATTTTAAACCCATCATCTGGAGCACCCCCCCAGCAGACCTAGCAAGGTGATAATTCTCACAGAGACTTCCTACCTGCCAGATGGTGTACTACTGATTCAAGAGTCCTCTAATAAAGCCAATTAGATCTCTAAATTTATTCTGATGAATTTTGGTTTTTAAGATTATCACTTAGGCTCATAATTTAGTAAAATATCTTTCCCAGTGCAATTCATAATACACGTTTTTCAGGCATCTTTCTGAACATTATAGACCAGATGTTCATACAATTACTTGGCCTACCATTCCTTTTCAGAAAAAAAATAAAAAGATTACTTGATATCCCCCTCCTCAACTGTTCCATTATAACAATTAGAACTCAATTTAAGAAACACTCTACCATTGTGTTCCAATCACTAGAAAAGAATGGATGTGATTTTTTTATTATCTGCAAAAAAGTTCTTGAACCAGAGAGGTAGTACAGTGGGTAGGGTACTTACGTTGTATGGGGTTGATCCAGATTCAATCCCCTCAACCACATTGTGCCCCCTCAATCTTCGAGGAGTGAACCCTTAGCACAGTAAGTCCTGAGCAATGCCAGACATAGCCTGGAAACAATCAACAATAAAAACAATCACAAAAAAAGGATGTACTTTTTGATTCTTCTTATGTGTGGTAACCAGGGTATTAGCTTTACAAATCAAGATGTTCCATTGGGTCTCCCAATGCTTACCATGGGCTGTGTTCTTTACACTGACTGTATAGGAAGAGAAGGTACAGTAAATGCACTCCATATACACCTCAACCCAGGCCCTTTGCCTGATCTGTACTGTGAATTGGGGGACAAAAAAAAAGATGTTCCATTGAACAATATCTTTGGTGCCCTTTTGTGGTGAATATCATATATAATAATACAGTTGAGAATGCTGGAACATTGGAAGCAATATCCTAAAGAGTAATACTTGGAAACTACCAGCCACTGGTAAAACCATTTGTCTCAGGAATATCTCCATCTACTTTTAGATTCCCTGTTCTCAGTAGTCTCATAGTTTGACCAATTTCCTTAATCACCAAGTATGTATTAACTATAGAGGATACTCAGAGTGTGCTGTGTCAGTGCTCAATTTAAGACTGATCAATTTAAGCTATAAGATTTCTCTTCTTCCATCAGTTTCTCCTCCTAACTATTGTACCACAGTATCCTTAAAGAAATTGAAGATTATCTCTAATAGTAATGCCTTCTAGAAAAAAGTGTAAAATATGTGGCCAATATATGTAATATATATAATTTGAATTCCCTGGTTAGGGTAAAAAGAGAGTAACACAAAGGTGACATATTGACTAGTATTCCTAAACTCTTCTCCTTCACTTGTATGTTTGTTTCTGCATCCACCTTTAGTGATCCCCTTCTCCCATTTCATCATATGGGTACAGAGATTATTTCTCTACTTCACTGGGCATTTCTAATCCTATGTGTCAGACTCACTTAAATATGCAGAGATATCTTTGGTAAAATTTATTTTTTTCACTCACTTTCTTCAACAAACACTGAGCAACTAACAGCAGCAGGTACTGATTGGTCTAAGGATATGGTGGATAAAAAAAAAATAAGATAAAAGAGAACAGTCTTTGCTATGAGGCAGCAACTGAATGAAGACAGTAGATGAAATATTCCTGTATAAACTGATAGATCCTAGATCCATCTATATGCTAAGAAAATAATGAATATAAAACCCTCTGATGGAGATTAAATGCACTGTAGGAAAGATGTTCCAAGAATGAGAAAAGTGAGAGACGGATCCAAAATTGTTGAAGTAACCAGTTTTCATTCTATTCAGGATGATGGTTCTTTGCTTGTGCTTGTTACACATGGACCGGAAGTACCTCTTGCTTGTGCTTGTTACACATGGACCGGAAGTACCTCTGCATAAATCCCTTACCCCTGTTCATTCTCCACCCATGGGAGTGGTCTGTCTCTTTCAAATAAAGACCTCAGGTCACAGGACAAAGCCACTTGTGGTTTCAGTTTCCACAACTAGTCTACCTGCTTGCTAGTATCTTTTGCTAATGAGTAGAAAGCTTGTGGTGAAAGTTTCCCGGAACCTGTTTTTTTCTCTTCAACAGTGTGTGGATTGTTTCCTATGTTGGTGTTTGCTCCCAGACCTGCACTCCCCAATTCCTCGAGATTGGAGAACTGAATGATACCAAGACATTTGACCAATCGTCAAAAATAGGAACTAGTCCATTATCTCAATAGAGTCAGCTGTCAGGAAAGATAAGGAAGGAACACTTTGCATCTTTTCATGATTTTAGTGACATAGAGAAGTCAGGGTTTGAGCTATAAATCCGAGAAACTCCCAGAGCTGATAGAGGCCTGAGTCTGGACAAGACCTCTTAAAATATGAATGGGAAAGAGAATTCATGCATGGACATGTCACATTCAGGGAGATGGAGAAACCTTCAGAGACGCCTTAGGTAGAGCCCCAAAATGTGGCATCGTAAAGATCTTAAAGACAAGAAAAAGTGAGAGAGCACAGCCACAGCTATCAAATGACATGCAAAAAAAAAAAACCGACTGGGAAAAGGCTGCTTGATGTTGGAGCAAGTGATAGTGGAGGAAGCCAATGCCATAAATCAAGGATGGAAGAAAGAATCTGGTTTTCTAGGTACCAGGGAGCAAACCTTCAAACTCAATGGATTAGCAATGAGATATTTCTTGACCAAAGAACGAAATGAGTGTGTTCTTCTAAAAGTGTTTGATTCAGGGACCTTTGTAGTTAAGTTGAGCAGTTTGGCAAGTATTTTCTCATTTACACCAACATAAAAGGCATTTCCTTCAAAAGGGGATTTTCAAAACAACTCTCATGTTAGCTTTTGGTTCAAAAAGCTTGAGGCATATTTACCCCCATCTAAATAGCAATCTAGAATATGATTTCTGAAAAACATCCTAAAAACTTACCTTTTTTCAGGATGAAGAAAGCTCTTCTTTTGGAGGCGGTGGGGGGAGGTCTGAGTACCAACATGTCAAAGTCAACATAATTTTTCTTTTAGTTTCCATATACGTTCATGGAAAATATTTCAGAACCTGGGAGCAACCCAAATTTGCTGTCTGGAAAGACACAAAACTGATATCAATCTCAAACATAATCAAGGCAAAATTCAGTAGTTGTATCTTAAAGTAGTGATTAATGGGTTCAATGAACTCTTAATGCACAAGGTGTATAGCATTCTGTGAACTTCTTATAGGGTCCTATATAGACTTTTACTATTTCAAGTAACCAGAAGGAGACTCTCATCTTTATCTTGTGAGACAATTCCAGAAATTATATTTAGTTAAAAAAAATAAAATCTGGGGCCAGAGAAATAGTACACTGCATAGACCAATCCCCAGCATCCCATATCTCTTGAGCAACTCTAAGAATAATTTCTGATTGCAGATCTAAAACTAATCTCTAAATATTGCCAGGCATGGAATCAATAACAATAAACTTTAAAAAAATTTTTCTTGGGGCTGGAGAGATATCATAGCAGTGCTGCATTTGCCTTGCATGCAGCAGACCTGGGAGGGGCCCAATTTGATTTCCCTCATCCCCTAGAATCCCAGACAGCCAGGGGCGATTTCTGAGTGTAGAGCCAGAAGTAACTCCTGACCACTGCTGGATGGGGCCCAAAAACCAATCAACCAATGAATGAATGAAATAAAGTTTTAAAAAATTGTCTTACGGGGGCCCGGGAAATAGCATGGAAGTAAGGCCTTTGCCTTTCATGCAAAAGGTCATTCATCGGTTCGAATCCCGGTGCCCCATATGGTCCCCCATGCCTGCCAGGAGCAATTTCTGAGCATGGAGCCAGGAGTAACCCCTGAGCACTGCCGGGTGTGACCCAAAAACCAAAATGCATATATAAATAAATATATATATATCTTACTAATAGCCACCAAATTGCTTTCTAATACTTACCCTTTATTTCTATAAATAAGTAGTACACCAAGTGTATGATAATTTTTAACAACTAAAAAGCTCTTATTTACATAGTTGAGGTAAGAGCTTTGGAGTAATATTTTGATGTTTTTAAGAAATTGCAGACCTGATGCTGGGTAAGTCCTTCAGTACAAGCATTGCTATTAGAAGTTCTGCGTTAATGGGAAACAGGATCCCAATCATTTTACAAAACCCACATGGGCAACACCTTAGAAACTTGGATTGTCATCCATCAGCTTGACTATGATCAAGGAGCCTCAATTGCACTTTGGGTTTCTGAAGTTTAATATTTACCAAATGTGCAGCCCCCCAGCTCTTCCCATCCTCATTACAACTCAGAAAAGAAGCTCATTGGCTTCCCCCCAATTCATCAGGGATTTGCTAGAGGGTTGTATATCCACAGCCCCTCAGTTTCTCCTGCTGCTATGGTTTTACTCATACATGAAGTTCGATCTTGTTGGAACCTCTTTAAGCAAAATCAAATGAGTTTGCTGATCTCACAAAGGAACAGTTGCTTTAGTTTAGCTTTGAAAGTACCATTTTTAGAAGATAGTTAAGAATTCAAATTAGATTTTATATATAGCATAAGTCAGCCTCCCCAATTCTTAGTGCTCATAGTTAGAGTTAACTATTACTTTCTGTTTGGGGTGGGTCTTGGGGCCACACACGGTGACACTCGGAGTTCTTTATGGCTATGCACACAGAAATCGCTCCTGGCTTGGGGGACCATATGGAACCCCAGGGGATCAAACTACGGTCCATCCTAGGTTAGTGTGTGCAAAGCAAACACCTTACCATTTGTGTCACCACTCCAGCCCCTTCCAACTTAATTTACAATCTGAAAAGTCCTAGTTATGTCAACATAAGCATGAGCCATGTTTTGGGTTTCAATGGGCATTTTTGGTTCATTGGAATTATTTCCTTCTAGAACAAAGAAAAGGAGACTGTAAATTCATTTTTCATCACTCAACCCAACGCTTTCAAATTTAGCCAATTTATCTATGGGACATACTTATCTTAGCAAGGAGTCTGCTAGTTTATCTGAAAGTTTAATTTAATTTGGTGTCATACATTTCCTCTGGCAACATAAAGAGCATCCCAGAAGCAAACAAACACATGAACAGTAGTGGCCAGAGTCCTTCCTGGAATGAGAAAAAGAAAGATTTTCCTTCTGCAAAGAAAATCTTGTTTTTCTTTAAATTCCTTTATTTAAACACCATGGTTACAAGGTTGCTCATAATACAGTTGTATTTTCACAAATGCAAAGTTGTTCATGATTCAGTTTTAGTCATACAGTGTACCTTCATTGCCTGCCACCAATATCTCAGTCTCTCTCTCTGTCTCTCTCTCTCCCTCTCTCTCTCTCCCTCTCGCTCTCTCTTCCTTTTAGACATTGTGTTCTGCAAGATTGTTACTGAAGGAGTATCATGCCTATCACTTTCTTTCAGCATGCAGTTCTTGTCCAGAGTTATCCTTTTATCCAGATAAATTAGAGATTAGGGCCAAGAAAACAAATCTATGGTAGGAATCTTTCCACAAAGAGCATGGGAGGAGGGGGTGCAATGAGGACAGAAAAGGGACCATTAGGACAATGAGAGTTGGGAAATTTGTTTTAAAAACATCAATGGAAACTACTTCCAAGCAGAAACAGCCACATGGCAGACAGGTGTGAGACTCAGCTGTATCTCAGGCTGCACCCAAAAATTGTGCTACTTGAATCATAGTAAACAAACAAACAAACAAACAGAAAACCCAATTAATTCCTCCCCCTTCCAAAAAACATGGTGCCACATAAATCAGTACACAAGCAAACAAATAGAAAACTCAATTAATTCCCTTCCTCCAAGACCTGAAGAATGAGAAATTTTGGCTTGAGTGAGAGTGGAAGAGAAAAATTAGAATTTCAGCATCACCCCTGCCTCCACATTTGTAATAAATATGCAAGCCTGAGATCCCTGACAAGAGAACCTTCTTGTTTGCTTGCGCTATCAACTCATGCCAACCCGAGAATGCTATGACTTAATGGCCATTGCTTTCCTTTGTTTTGTTTTTACCACAGACACAGAATACCTTCCATCTCTAAAGTAAGCAGAGATAGAGAGAAGGAGATAGAGATAGCTAGGGGTGGGGGAAAGAATAAGAGAGAGGAGAAGGGAAGGAGCTGATAGTGAGGTTTTGACATCTTTATTTTGTGGAACTCTTCATACACAACTGCATTAAGAGAGTTGCCTAAGTCTTGAGATTATTTATGACTACAGTCTAAAGCTGTTTTATCAAAGTACTCTGTTGTAAGGTCAGCTCTGTAAATAGTGGGGTCACCTTATCCAAACCCTGCTTTAAAATGTCTTCTAAGAAATATCGAGATAACAGGTAATGAACAAGCTAAAGCTGATAGATGAAATGTTAACTATCATTCTTTTGATTTTTTTTAGATGGAATTCTGGACTCCAGCAATAAATGAAGAGATGTGATTATAAAGGAATCTTTAAAGTATCAGTGATCTTTAAAATACCATCCTGTGCTGAAAAAATGTTTTCATTTCAGGAAAGTTATGCTGGACACCGGGTCTTCTTATTTATGTTAATAAGGAATGAATTGTCTGAGTTCAATGTACATATTTTCTGCATTCTAATAACACTAAATTGGAATTTCATCTGCCAGACAATTGATTGAATAAGAGATATATCATTTAGCTGATTTTAATCTAGTTTTTCACTATAAGTTTTGACATAATATAAGGGTTTTGATGAAATAAAGATGTGCTTTGTTTTGTAAATAAGGAAGCAAATACTGGGGCTGGAAAGACAACACAAAAATTAAGGTACTTGCCTTGTATGCAGCTCACCTACCTTTGATCCCTGGCACCCCATACCTAAGAGCTGCCAGGAGTAATTCTTCTTATTCTTCTTGAGTTCAAAGCTAGGAGTAAGTCCTGAGCCTCACCAAGTGTGACCCAAAATCAAACCAAAAAATTCTTTTGAAAGAAGTAAATCAGTTTTGAAGTTCCTCATATTGGGCACTTATTCCTTTGCGAAATTTTCTCTCCTAGATTCAATGGTTTTCTTTTTTGTTTTTGCTTTTATTGGGGGGTGGGGGGTAAGAGACACCCAGAAGCACTTGAGACTTTTACCTTGCAATTTGGAGGGAATTTTTTTGGTGGCTGTGATCAAACCCAGGACTCTTGAAAGCAAAGCTTGTGCTCTGGTTCTGCCATCTTTTCTCAGGCCTCCACCTCTCTCTTGGTTTCAAAATGTAAAACAAGATGAGTTGCTTGTACATGATGTAATTGTCGCTCTTTGCAATCTAATAATTATATCTTTATTCAAAGAGGTCTGATTAGACATTTTGTTAAATATTTATGATTTTTAAAGAGGCATAGTACATCAAGAAAAGTGCAGAGGTTCACAACCATTTTAATCTTTGCATCTGCGTCCCAATATTTATGCTCTATACAACACGTCTGTCAACATTAAAACAGGATAATAATCCTCTTGAGGCGATTGTAGTTGCCCACCCTAAGAGCAAGGGATGAGTCTGTAGTACAGTTTGATAATCACCCTCAAAGCTGAAAAAGTGTGGAGAGAGCGAATGACAGCTTAGGCATTGAAGAAAGCACTTTTGGGGGCTCACGGGGGGTTGGACGTGGGTCCACTGGTCATGGCTGTGCTGTTGGAATTAGGTGCATAAGAAACCAACATCAACAGTATTGTCAATCACATATTCCCAGTGAATAAAATCAAATGTATAATAAGGTAACAAGATAAAGTAAAGAAGATAAAAATTAAAAACAAATAAGATTCCTTCTGGAACTCTAACAGCAATGACATATATTCAAGCCAGGTATACCTGTAGGATGAATCCATCACACATGGATATTTACCTAAAACACTATCTACCTCTTGCAATGAGTCAAAAACGAGTTTTCAACAAACACATGAACTACAAACAGGATTAGTTTCTCCAAATGAGAAATTCATCTCAGATTTTGTTGTTTCTTCAGGACCAACCCAATTTTCATCCAAATTTTGTGACTCTGGTGCATCCTTTATGAGGCTGGGCCAGGGACCAGGCAATATTAGTGATTAAAGACCTCAGTTTGCAATATGAATCCATAAATTTGATCCCCAGTGCCACCCACCTGCACCTAATACAGTTTGGGCTGTAATATAATTGGTGTCAGCCTCACATAAGTTGAGTTGTGTGAGCACCACAAGCAAAGGTGTGCAACCCTCAATAAGCACCACAACTTAAAAGATACCAGGAGTGGGGCTGGAACAATAGGGTGTTTGCCTTGCATGAGGCTGACCCAAGACAGACCTTGATTTGATCCCCATATGGTCCCTGAGCCAGGAATGATTTCTTTTTTTGGGGCGGCCACACCCGGTGATGCTCAGGGGTTACTCCTGGCTATTCGCTCAGAAGTCGCTCCTGGCAGGCACGGGGGACCATATGGGGAACCGGGGGATGGAACCGCGGTCCATCCTAGGTTAGCTCAGGCAAGGCAGGCACCTTACCTCCAGTGCCACCGCCCGGCCCCAGGAGCGATTTCTGATTGCATATCCAGCATTACTCCTGAGTACCACAGGGTGTGGGCCAAAAACAAAACAAACAAACAAAGATACCAGGAGTAAATGCTTCTCTGAAAGTACAATTCTACACACTCCAGCACTAAAATAATGTGTGAATCCTGGTCACAGAAATAGTAGTATCAATGAAGAAAAGGGATGGAAGGCAAAAGAGAAAGAGAGAGAATGAAAAAGAGAGAATGGAGGGGGAGGAGAGAGAAAGAGAGACAGTGAAAAAGAAAGAGAATGAAGGGGGAGATGTCCAGGAATGAATAAAATATACTAAAATCTAAGAAATAGTAACCAGATGTTGAGGTAGTTGCATTGAGTTGATTTGATTAATCTTATTTTAAAAGTTGAAAAGTTAAAAAGAAATAGAATAGTCTCTATGGTTCATAGACATACATGCTTTCTGTAAAAAGCAGGGGGAAAGGGAAAGTAAAGAACAAAGAAGGATTTCCTTTTGGCTATCACTGTCTTGAGCTTAAAATAAAATGGAAAGTAGTAAAGTGCAACTGTTTGAAATACAATTCTTAATTTTATCATTTCCCAAGGCAGCAAAAGCTACAGCAAATAATTATCTTTGTTCCAGTAGAGCATGAAGAGCCTCCACATTGTTTTGAGACCAGATTCCAACTAACTCCAAGGAAAGCTCACCAAATTTCCTTGAGAGGAATACATTACTCCCTCCTCTAAAGCAGGGAAATACGGTATTCTGGAAAGTTTAACTCATATTTGTTTCTTACAACTCATTTCTTCCTGTCTGAAGAGTTTCATCTTTATGACAAATTACAGGCCCATTAACATTTTCTATCTCCCAGCAAGTCAAGATATGCTTTTGTAGGTAACATCAAAGCAACGAAACTGCTTTATTTCTTAAACAAAGGCTTAAACACTTTCAAAAATAATTTATGACCTAAAAATATTTCTACTGGACAAATAAAACTACTAGAAAAAGAAGCAAAAATGGACTTATTCCAGCATTAATCCTAATATGTGATTCATGTGGAACTTCTTCAATTGAATCACTCAGATTTGCTAAATTGAATGGAATTGAAGACAATGTATTTTTGACAATATAAAGCTTCTGTAGGTTTTCTTATCTCCCCTTTTGTATCCAGTGTTCACAGACTTTGGGATAGTTTTATTAAAAATGTTCTCATAGTTTGATTAAAAACATTCACTTGACTCAATTCTCTATTGTACTTTATGAAGCACACTTTCTGTGGTGGGTTATTTTACTTTTGTTGAAGATAGAATACTTTGAATATGAATACCAAGCAGAAAATTGAATCTCAAATTGCAAAATGTAGCATGAAATGCTATGAAATTAAGAAAAAAATCACATAACAGAAAAAGGAAGGAAAAACATCAAACTAAATATGTCAACATTTTAGATACCAGAATGTCAAAGAAGATATATGACTGTATAGTGTCAAAAGACCCGTATCAAAAAAAATGTTCTTGAGGGCAGCAAAAGGAAAATGGCCTATATTTTAGACAGAAATCCCAATTGGAATTATAGCTGATTCGTTCTAAAAACAATGGAAGCCAGAAGACAGTTGGTTGTATATTCAAAATTCTAAATAAAATAGATTTTCAGAGAAAGAATTTTGTAATGAAGGGATATAAGCTAATCTCACATAATCAAATTTGAGAGAATTTTTCTCTAGCAGATTCACCTTCTAAAGGTACTAAAGAATTATTTTTCAAGTTAGAAGAAAGTGATTAGAGATGGAATTCAATTCCATGCAGACACAGAGTACTTCAGTGAAGGTAATTATGTTTGTGAGAGTTTAATTGCACATTTGGCCTCCTTTTTTCTTAAAATGATTTTTAAGAGCTATTATATAAAGCAATACGATAATATTGTTTTGTTCTACCTGCACTTTATGGAAACACTACAGGTGTACCATGAAAGCAAAAGGTGGCAGATGGAAACAGAACCATTAGAGTAAGAGAATATTATCAAGTCAAGCCCAGGCTTATAGGAGAAATAAAGAAAAGGGAAAGTGGTAAATTTAAAGTTACTTTAGCAATCCCTATAAGTATTTGTTCTCTCTGCTACTTTAGAACACATAAACCAACAAAAAAGCATAGTGGGATTTAAGAAAATTGGAAATACTTATGGTAATAATATCCAGAGACCATAGAACTGAGGGTCAGGAAGACCAGTCCATGGTAGGATGCTTGTCACAAATAGACTAGTGCAGTGAGGGTAGAAAAGGGACCACTATGACAATGACAGTTGAAAGTGATCACTCTAGACAATAATTGGGTGTTGAAAGAAAATAAAGTGACATACACAGTACCCCTTCATAAACAATAGTGCAAACCACAGTATCTAAAAGGGAAAAAATGAAGAGAGAGAGAGAAAGAGAGAGAGAGAAAAGGAGAGACAGAGTAAATGCCTGCCCAGAGGTAGGCAATGGGGAGGATGGGAGGAAAACTGGGAACAACGGTGGCAGGAAATGTTCATGGATTAAAGGTGTTGGACATTGTAAGACTGAAACTCAATCATAAACAACTTTGTAATCACGGTATTTAATTAAAAAGAAATATGGTCCCCCGTGCCTGCCAGGAGCAATTTCTGAGCATGGAGCCAGGAGTAACCCCTGAGCACTGCCGAGTGTGACCCAAAAACCACAAAACAAAACAAAACAAAACAAAAAAAGAAACATGAACAACAAAAATGTCATTAAGTCCCACCTACATGCTATTTAAATTAAATACTGTTCAGATTGAAAATAAATATAATTTTTAAATAAAAGGATCTAAAATATATAATGCAGGCAATCTTTTTAAAAATACCATAACTATTAAATATTAACAACATTGACTTTAAGCCCAAAACACCTCCATCAGAAATAGTTTATCTTATAATGATAAAAATGGAATAGCTTATCAGGAAGATATCACATCATATGTATATTTTAATGAAATAGTCTGAAAATACAAAACTGACTATTTGAAGAGACTGAATTTACTTTTCATTAAAGACTTGAAAAGCCCTCCTTGAGTAATTAATATAATAACTAGGGGTAGCAACAAAGGAATGAAAGAGTTGAATAGTTTTTATTATCCAATTCTAGTTAACATAGTTTATATAACATACTACCAAGTAACAACAGAGCACACATTCTTTTCAAGCACATGTGGAAATTACTCAAGGATAGACCATATGTAAGAATATAAAGCAAAAAGTCATAAATTTACAAGGTTGGAAATCATGCAACGTCTGTTCTCTGACAACAATAAAATGACATTATAAATCAGCAAAAGGAGAAAATATAGCAAATGTAGAAATTAAGCAACATATTCTTAAAGAATCAATGAGTCATAGGTTAAAGATAAAAATCATAATGAATTTCTAAAATATTCTGGAGGAGTTCAAAAGAAAACACAGCATATCTAAATGTATGGGACACAGAATTAGTAATGTCAGAAGGGAAATTTATTAGTGCAGATAACTGTCTAAAAATTCAAAGCAATAACCTGACCTTCCACCCAAAGACGCTGGAAAGAAAACACAAATCCTCACTCTCCAGCCCACATAGGGGAAAATAGTCAGGATGATAGTAGAAATGAGTGAAACAGGCATAGGAAAATAAACAACATAAAAATGAACAAAATCAAGTTATTCCTTTAAAATTAATCATTAAAATTGGGAAATAGTTATCTTTTTAAATTACCAGTCTCTTAAAATTATAAGAAAAAGAAAATTCATTGGTAAAACCTTTATTTTCTTTAACAATTACAAAGTAATACCAAGTACAGTTTGTGTCCGGTGTTATCAGTAAACCAATGAACCAACCAACAAATAAGTGCAACTTAAATGAAATGGAAAATACACAAATGAAGATAATAATCTGGAGTTTCGTTTTAAATAACAGGGTAAATTTACTAAGCTAAAAATTAGTAAATTTTTTAAAAAAATCTATGGCAGTAAAAAAATAGGTGCATTAAACCAATATTTACAGAAGAGTTGTTAGTCATTCTTCATACACTTACCCTCAAAAGAGTGGAATAAAAGCAAAGACTAGTATATGAAATGATTTTTTATTTGCCTGAAAGGTAAGGGAGCATTCACAAACAGTTCAACAGGATATAAAAAAGAATGATGAGGGCCCGGAGAGATAGCACAACAGCGTTTGTCTTGCAAACAGCCGATCCAGGACCAAAGGTGGTTGGTTCAAATCCGGGTGTCCCATATGGTCCCCTGTGCCTGCCAGGAGCTATTTATGAGCAGACAGCCAGGAGTAACCCCGAGCACCGCCGGGTGTGGCCCAAAAGTAAAAACAAAAGCAACAACAACAAAAAAAAGAATGATGAACCATGATGAAGAAAATTCAACCTGTAATCTAAGATTGGCTTCATATCCAAATTTCAATTAATGAAATTTGCTATTGCAACCAGATTTTTAAAATATGGAAAGGTTATGTACTATTTTACAATATACAAATCTGTGGTTTATTTATTCAGTAAAATTGTATTTGGAGTAATCCTGGCAGAGACTAGTGTCACCTTGACAGTTTACTCATATTAGTGTAGCTTCAGGAACCCCAGTTGAGTTGTTGATTTTTAAGAAAATTGAATAGTTTGTTTCCTTTTGTAAAAATGACTGTATATATTAATAAAGAATAATTGGTTAAGGACATAAAAGTTCTCAATAAATACTTATATATTTGTGTGTACCCATTTTCTGATCTAAAATAGTACTGCCTAATGTAGAACATATCAGAGCTAAGTCCCCAGGTTTAATACTACTAGTATATTGGTAATTCTACTCAACTTATTTTAGTTAATCTCTTGTTGTTTTCATTCTTTATTAAGATGAAAAAAATTATGATAAAAGAAATTGTTGAAACTAATCACAGTAAATCAAAATAACCAAGGGAGGGGGGAGCGGTGGTGCTAGCCTAAGAAGGATCATGGTTTGATCTCCCGTCCTCCCATATGGTCCAGCAAGCCAGGGGTGATATCCGAGTGCATAGCCAGGAGTAACCCCTGAGTGTCACCGGGTGTGGCCCCCCTAAATTAAATAAAACAAAATTAAAATAAATGAAAAGGTATCTTGCATTCCAAATCATTTAGTATTAAGATAATAATAATCCTCAAATGAAACTATAGAGTCAATGCATTCCTTAGAAAAATCCAATTGACTGTTCTTATTAAAATATTGAAATGTGGGGCCCGGGAGATAGCATGGAGGTAAGGCGTTTGCCTTTCATGCAAAAAGGTCATCG
>PVKC010019405.1:0-19113 GCA_004027635.1 Crocidura indochinensis
AATTTGTGACTAGTGATAGGTAGCTTTCCTAAGTTGTGTGTGTGTACTATCTAGTAAAATAATCAAACCTGAATAAGCAGTTAACAGAATTACAGATTTGATCAGTGATCTTCAAGCCCCAGTCTGGTGTTGATCTGCAGATATAGAAAGATTGGCAACCACAAGGATCTGGCTAGTGAGAAGCACAGAGGTAACCTTGGGCTTGATTTACAAAGTAGAGGGGCTTTCCAGAGACTTCTGATGAGATTCAGATTCTTCCCAAAAAGCACAGGAACAACTGAATAAAGAACTGAAATGGGCAGTAAGCATGGCAGAGCTCACTAAATATTCAGAACAATTCTATTCACTAAGCACTGTTATCGTTTTCAACCTTTTTTCAGACAAAATGCATAGATTGAGTAACATGCTCCAATTTATTCCCATTGTAAACTTGGGAGCCAAGTTTAGAACACAAGCAAGAGTTGTTCTTAAGTTCCTTTTAAACACCAAGGAGTCAAACTGTCCAACAGCAGAACTTTGAGGCATGTTTCTTTCCATTATTAGAAGCAGAGGGCTGCTCTTATAAGAAAGAGAGTAAAGAAAAGTCCTGGGCATTCAAGTTCATGATTGCTCATGACTGACTTGAAGAAGAATCTCTATCGATAGAACACTTTGATCAAGTTGCCCAAGGAAAACAGTTGCTTGTGAAATGAAGCTTCAGGGAACACCACCTATGTCTCTGACTACAGATTATCAGGTATGTTTGGTTCACAACATAATAACTCCTGTGTTACTATGTGCACACACCTATGTTGCCTCTTACCTTGCTTGTTCAGATTTAAGGAAACACTATTCCCCTACACACTAACTATTCCACTGAGGACCCCACTACCTAAAAACCCCATTGTTTACCAGTGTTCCCAACTTCTAGCTGAAGATAAGGAGATGCTCTAGTACAATAAACATGAGCAGAAAATTGCTACTTTACTTGAATATTTTTTCTTCTTTATTTTGTGTTTTGTTGTTCAGAGCCTACTCCTTACTCTGTACTCGGGGATTACTCCTGCTGCTGCTTAGGGAAGCATATAGTTTTCTGGGGATCAAATCTGGGTCAGCTGCATGCAAGGCAAATGCCATAACAGCTGTACTATCACTCCAGCCCCCCAATTATCTTTTATCTAGGATTGTAGACACTTTTGAGCAACTTTGCAATTCTCCTAGGATCTTCAGCTGATTTACCTCTTCCCTTACTTGAGACTGGCCCACAAGAATATTGGTTCACTACAAACCATTCAACTGATCCAAAAGAAGAGCACATATATTTCACTTTAAGAAGGAAAAAGATGAGAAAAGCCTGTTAATTACTGTTCTGTTTCTATAATTGAAGGTTCAGCTCATGAAAAATTATTTTTAGTTTGCATTTTTTAATTGCTAGAAATGGTTATTTGTCTTTAAAAAACTGATGACATTTTCTCATCCTTAAAAGTAGATAATTCCTGGAAAATGTTGTCATGAATTGGAAAGGCAGAAGGGAATTTGGGAAATGTAATAAAACCTTCTAATTTTCATGATAAGTATTAAAATAAATGTCAAATGAAAAATAAAGATGGTAAGTCAAGAGTTTTATTTCTTTTCTTTTTGACCTCTTTTTAAATAAAATAACATTTATATATTAATGGGTAAAATTCATAATATTGCTTTTAAAAATTAGGGGAAGCACCCAATATATATTTCCATTCTTCTTAGCTGTTTTCTATACCCTTGCTGCCAAACAGAATTCTGATGACCAAGCAAAAGTGCCCAAGCCACAAGTCCATTGGTTCTTTAAGTTGGATATTAGTAGCTTTGAGAGGGCTTTACCAAATAGGCCTGCATCCTGCAACTATTTAAAGTGAGAATGGGGATGCGGTGGGGGATAATCATCCAATTTCACAAGTTCAAAATTGCATGCTGAGTCAACCAGAGCTGGCATACAAGCAAAACATTCAAGATCAAAGAAATTAAGAGAAAGGCGTTTTCATTTCTTCTCTTTTTCACCTCTTATATAGTACATCCACCCACAGAATTCCATTGACTTAGCTTCAAAATATATCTTTTATTTAGCTTCAAAATTTTTCTTTTATTTAACTACTCTTCCCCAATCCTACTGCTCCTTTCCCAAGTCTAACACCCTTTTTCCATACTTAGACTATTGCAATAGCTGCTTAATGGTCTTTCTACTTCCTTTCCTCCTTCATTTCAATATCTTATCCCAGTGACTGTGTAACAAATTATTTAATATAACACCTTAGTGCAAAGCCTTGCAAGTTATACCAGATACTTACTTCATTTCCATTCCCATCTCGTTCCTCTCACAATGGATCTATACCCTTTGCACCCCACACTCTTCTCCAATAAAAACTACAATTCTTGTATATGTCAAAAGATAGACAAGGAACGAATGCAGTGGTGCAGTAGTGGGAGGGGTAAAAGGAAGTGTGGGAACACTGGTGGAGGGAGGTTGACATTGGTAGTGGAATTAGTGTTGGAAAATTGTCTAAAACTCAACTATCAGCAACTTTGTAAATTATAATTCTTTGATTAAATAAAAATATTTTAAAAGAACACATTTCTCCTATTCCCCATCTTTGTCCAAATATTCACTTGTCTAATTTCTAGTCTGAGAATCTCAGTTTAATCAGAGAATTCTCAGACACACCTCCTTTGACCATTCTAGAGAGACTCCTCTGATTTTTCACTTAATGTATTTCTTGCATAGCCTCACAAATTCATTTGCTCACTTTTTGCTTTTCTGAGCCTCATGAGGGTAGGTTCATGTCAATGCACTTTTGTCCTCTGATTTAAAAGCCCTTTCCAAATTGCCTGGCACGCCTTAGGAATTAATAAAGAAACAGTGTATGAATCAATTATTGCTTTGAAATATGGTATGTTGTCCATTTCCAGAGTTGAATAATATGGGTACAAGTTATTTGAAGTGCTATTTGAAAGCTTTTTACTAAGTATTCAAAGGAAGATATAGATGAAGTGTCATCAATAGATGAATAGATGAAGAAAATGTGGTGTTATGTACAGGACAGAAATTCATTTAGCCTTAAAAAAAAGAAACACAAGATCAGCTAGTAATGCACTGGAATTTATGCTTAAATGTCTCCAAGCACCACCCAGGACACCCTGATGGTCCCTGGCATCACACACATGAGCACCACTGCATCTTCAGGTCCTATCAGAGAACCCATTTCTGATGAACTGAATGTCTTTGGGAAGGTTTTACTAGGAATAGCCCAAGAGGCATAAAAAGACTGGGTGGGAGAAGAAAGAGAGGGAAAGAGGGGAGATAGAGAGAGAAGGGAGAGAGAGAGAAAAAAAAGTGAGAGAGAGAAAACTAAAATATTTGTTATGTAAGTAATATGTGTTTAAGAAAAAAGGTGCCAAATCCCATCAAGGAGGAACAGAGGTGGGAATGTGCTTCTGGATCCAAAAGGAAAGATAAATATAAATGAGGGTTCAAGACGCATCTAGCACATGAGTACAAATTTGATGAAAAATTAATTTGTTTGAAAATAAAAATAAAATTTTGTAAAGTTCAGACAAGAATCTGAAATCGTAGACTATCAGTAATTACTGATCTAATTTGACAATATTTAGAAATTACAAGGAGTAATTTTGTGAACTCACAAAATAGTGTTTATGTTTATTTGTTCTCTTTTTATTTTGCTGAAAAATACTTCAATTTGCCTAATTTCAAGCTAAATTGTGTTTAATTAATTAATTAATTAATTTTGTTTCGTTTTTTTGGGGCCACACCTGGTGACGTTAAGGGGTTACTCTTGGCTACGTGCTCAGAAATTGCTCCTGGCTTAGGGGACCAGATGGGATGCTGGGAAATCGAACAGCGGTCTTTCCTAAGTTAGCACGGGTAAGGCAGATGCCTTACTGCTTTCGCCACCACTCCAGCCCCAGTGTTTATATTTTTTGGGGTTTTTTTTGGTTGTTTAATTTATTTTTAACAAAATTTTAATATATGAAACTCAAATATAATAATGTGTACAATCTTTCTTGTTTCAATAAAAATTGACATTTATGTTTAATGTGTACAACTAAGGATCTGATGTATTGAAAACTGTGAATTTAGTTAACCTCAAATATCATACATAGTTATGTTTTCACTACTGATGAGCTAGTGTTTATGATCTATTTTCCTAACAATTTTCAAATATACATTTCTATACAAATATGAGATATTTTTTGTTCTTTGTTTTGGGGCTACACCCAGCAGTGCTCATTCTTACTCCTGGCTCTGCACTTGTGGTATCCTAAGGGGACTATATGGGTTGCAGGGGTTCACATGCCGGTTAGATACATGCAATGTAAGTATCGTACCCAAAATACCTTTGTTCCAGCCTCACAAATTTGATATTATTAATTCTAGTAACAAAAATATATGTTTTTTTCTCTAAAAATTGTATACCTTATAACAGAATTTGTACACTGATATCTTTCACTCATTTTCCCAACATTCCAATCCTTATGCTTGGCAGTCATGAATCAGTCATTAGTTATTAATTCACCATATCCATGATTTCTATTTATTTTAGATTCCACATAAGAGAGGAACAGATAGTATCTATTCATCTCTAATTTATTTCACTTAGGATGGTGTCTTCAGGATCCACTCTTATTATTGTAAATGACAGAATTCTATAAATGGTCGTATTTCCTCCAGTTGTATATATTAGAATACTATTCAACTGGAAAATATCCTAATATAAAGTTTTATTTCTTTATATATATATATTCATAGATAGGGATTGGGCTGTTTCTAGGTCTTGACTGTTATTAATAAGGTTACAAAGAATACGGGAATGTGGTTATATCTTTATGTCAGTGATGTGGTTTCTTTAAATATATAGTCAATTTGAAATATTGGATCATATAGTAGGTTTTTCCTCTAATATTCTGAGGAGGTTCCATATTGTTTTCCATAAAAATTATACCACATACTTTTATAAGAGCATCTCAAGTTTTTCCTTTTCCACATACCAAAAACACTTATATTTTATCTCTGAATAATAGCCAGTCTCATAGGTGTTGGGTGATACTTTTCTGTGGGTTTGGCTTATACTTGACCAATGAACCTCTTTTATGTCTTATGCCTTCTTTGGAAAACATCTATTACATTCCTTGTCCAGTTTTGACTGATTCTTGCTATTGAGTTGCATTCATTCTTTATATATTTTGGATCTTAATCCATATTAGATGTGTGATTGCAAAAATTTTGTGCCTATTTATATGTTACCATATTTGTTATTGAGCGATCCTTGTGCTCCGTAGAAACTTTCTACCTGGGCAAAGGGAGTGGCTGGGGGTCACACCCAGCATTGCACAGGTGTTACTTCTGGTATTGTGTTATTGGTAGTGCTCAGGGACCACATGACACTAGGAATCAAACTTGAGCCTCTTTCATGAAAAGAAAGTCCTCAAACATTTTTCATCTTGTCTCCATATTTTACATAATATATAGTATTGCATAATGCATTTGTGTGTCTATCCAGGTCTCTATCCTTCCAGGACTTACATAATGCATTTTGAGTTGAATTGTGTGTATGATATCAAAGGGGCTCAGATTCATTCTTTTGTGCATGACTGTCCAGTTTGAAAATATTATTCAGGAGATTATATTTCCTATATTTATCCAGGAGACTATATATTTATAAATATTTTGTTATAAGTGCATTGACCTTACCTATCTGGGTTCACATAGACTTTCTATTTAATGCCACTAATCTATGCATCCGCTTTAAATGTCTGCCAGTAACACACTGTTCTAGTTACTGTAGTTTTGTAAGTCAGTTTGAAATCAAGAAGTATGCTGCATTCAGATTTGATCTTTCTCAAGATTGCTTTGGCTATTTGTTTCTAAGTATAGTTGGATTGCTTTTCCTGTTTGTGAAAAATACTATTAGAATTCGAATATGGATTGAAAACATGTTACTAATATTAATTAACCTTTTTATAGGGCCTTACCTCGACAGCAGGGCCTTGTCCACTGGATCATTTGGTTGAGACACACAAGAATATGTTTTATCACTTCAATTACATCTCTAGTCCTATTCAGTACTGTCTTTTAACTTGAGTACCATAGCAATCAATGATTCATCCACCACCATCACCTTTACTGGTCAGAACTGGTTCATGTTCCCATGTTGCTGATCAGCATTATTTTGCATTTTCTTGATGTCTTTAACATTGCTTGTGAAGACAGTTACAACTGACAAACTCCTTCAGCATTTGCTTTTTTTTCAATTCTTTTATTTTTAATTATGAGAACAAAGATGCAAAGAAAGAGGACAAGGTAAAGTTACAATGGAAGGACTATCACCCATAAACAGAACTCACATAGTCCCATTGCTGATATCTTAACATTGAATTTTCAACCAAAGAATATTAAGAAAAATAAAACAGAACCCACGTACAATGACTTTGTCCCTCAAGTCCCCAGATTGCAATACGTATTTCTTAGCAGCACATCAAGCATTCTAAAGCCATAAAACTTATGTAACTCCTTAAATTTTGAAGGCATAGTACGTTTTTACATTTCCATGTATATGCATATTAGTTTAAGCTAGTCTCAAAAATGGGTGTTTCTTTTTAAGGATAAGAGTCAAAGGAACACAGTAAAAACGGCATTAGAGTGGCAATAATTGTTTGCATCGGCCCACCAAAAAGTGGGAGTCATGGATAGGAAAATCCTTGGCCTAAATACAAGGGAACCAAACCCCTGAAGTTCCTGGCATAAGACCAGCTCTAGGCTCCAGGCATACTAGATTGCCCAATCCTCAGCATTTGCTTTTGAGGAAACTTCTAACTTTTCTTCAGTTCTGAAGCTAAATTAAGGACAGCTGTGACAGTTACTGCATTCTTGGTTTATTTCTTTTGTCACTTTGACTATATCATACCTGTCCTTCCATTCAACAAAACTCCTACTAAAAAGCTTGCTGATAATCTTAGAGGTTCTTTATATGTAACTATTTTCCCCTAGGAGCTTTAAAGATTCTCCCCTTATCTTTCACCTTTGGCAACTTAATTATAATGTCTTAGTGTAGATCTCTTTGAATTAATCTTATTTTGACTTCTGTAAGTTTCCTGGACCTGGATGTCTATTTCTATTTTTATGTTGATTTCACAACTTACAAAAATTTTACCACTATTTCTGTGAAATAACTTTCTTGCCAGTTTTCTATCTTCACCTTCAGGAATACCAACAATGTATATATAAATCTATCTGGTGGTATCATTTAAACTACTCTATTTGCTTTCTATTTTCTTATTTTGCTTCTCTGATTACAAATTTTAATCTCATTTTTGATTTTATAATATATTATTATATGTTATGTAGTTTGATTTTAAAACATTCTATTCTACTCTAAAGTTCTATTTTATTCTATTCTAAAGTTTTACAGTTTAAAAATATTTCAGGACAATAATTTCTGTTTAATACTTATCTGTCAAATTTCTATTAGTTTTTTCTGTTGAAATTCTCACTATATTTTTCATTGTTTTCCTAACCTTGGTGAGAAATGACCATTATTTTTAGTTCTCTATTGGTTAAATCACTATTTTACATGTCATAATATATGTATCTAGAATTTTATCTCACTCTTTTATTTACAATATATTCTTCTATTTCATTTTCTTTTGTTTAACCATTTGCTTCTGTGCATTAGTTAAAAAGTCATTTCTCCCATTCTCACTGGAATAGTATCAAGCATGTAAATGAAACTTATTGTTGAATCAGACTCAGTTATCTCTCAAACCTTTATGGTTATCTAAATTAGGGATCAATTGTGCTAGCCTCCTTTAGGTCCTCAGGATAATGCAAGAGTGCCATAGGTAAAAAAAAAATCACATATACTGGGAACAACAGCTAGACACTAAGGTGCCAATAAAAGAACAAGGACTATGGTGTGCAGAAAGGAAACAAGGGTAGAAGGCACACACAATCAGAAAAAGTTTAAGAAACACAAGTTTAAACTAAACTGCCTTCTTTGTTTTTATTGTTTTTAGTGGCTTCCAGTGTTTCAGAAAATACCATGATTCATTTTTGGTGGCTTATTTATTTCTCCTTTTTTTCAGAGGAAATTACTCCATCTGTTGCTGTCGAGTTGATGCCCATGGAAGAAGGTGAATTCAAATATCTATGAATCAGTTTTGACAAGAAACAGATTTAGATCAGAGAAGACATAGGGACAGTGGTAGAGGGTCAATTGTATGCCAATACTATGAATTCAAACACTATTATGAACACATTAAACTATAATTAAGAATAGATTTAATTGTCAATAGTCACTCTCTATAGGTGTATTCATTTAACATTTTGAATGAATATTGGTATTTCTTTGTGACTTCCTCCATTTTTAACTCCATCTATCTGAAGTTTGATCCAGTAATTGCTAATATATTCAATATTGTTTTCTTCTACTTCCCATAGGTTTGTTCCATTTTCTTTCTTATTTGTTGTGATTTAAAATTTCACCTTCGTTTCTTTTTGCTCTACACTTTTTAAAACATGGCTTGCACACTCTGACAGAATCTGCAATGATATTCAATAATAAATATTTTGTAAGCAATGTGATTTATTTGTACCCTATTTAAATACAATATACAAGTATCTGAAATGTAGACTACATGATGTCATATCTCAATGTCTATGTATATTTACTGCCTTATTTATTTTTACTGAAAGGAGATGTATTTTCTAAGAGTTCAGCTACTACTCAAATCTAATCCTGATCATATTCTTGCACTCTATATAATTTGCCAAGATAACCAAATGAAACCTCTTTATAACCAAATAAGATCCCATCACTTTGGTAGCAGCCCGTTTAAGCTCTTTATTTAGGGACATGTGTTTCCCCTTCTTAGACATGGTAATTATATGCCTCTCAGAGGTTTGTGTCAGTAGGACTCATGCCTAACCCCATTCCCTGAACTTCACAGCTTCAATTGTTTACTCCATGTTTAGTTTTGGGGTCACATCTAGCTGTTCTCAAAAGTTAATCCTGGCTCTGAGCTCAGTGATCCCTCCTGGAAGACTCAGGAAACCACCTGGGTACTGAGATTAAATTTGGATTTACTGTTTGCAAGTCAACTTCCTACCTATAATAATAAGGCCCAAACCCTTTCAGTTGTATACTTATGCTATTCCCTTTATTATTCTAGTAATAGTATATTATACATATTTTTAGTGTTCTGCTTTTTATTTATTGCTGTATGTATTTTGTATTTGGGCCACACCCAATGGTATTTAACTTAATCTTGACTCTGTGCTCAGGGATCACAATTTGCAAGACTCAGAAAACCATATGGGATACTGGGAACCAAACTCAGGTCAGCTGTATGCAAGGCAAGCACTCCAGTTTCTATCTCTCTGGCCTATAATGGTTTGCTTTTTATATTCAACTTGTTGAGTTTGTAATAAAAGAAAACAAAAGTTTATGTGTGTCCCACTAGCACTTTTGTCTTATAAAGCAAAGTCCTGGTGATGAACTTGGTCTCTTGTTTAAGATTTCAAAAAGAATGGGGCCCCGGAGATAGCATGGAGGTAAGGTGTTTGCCTTTCATGCAAAAGGTCATCGGTTCAAATCCTGGTGCCCCATATGGTCCCCCGTGCCTGCCAGGAGCAATTTCTGAGCATGGAGCCAGGACTAACCCCTGAGCACTGCCGGGTGTGACCCAAAAACCAAAAAAAAAAAAAAAAAAAAAAGATTTCAAAAAGATTGGCAGAGTCTTCGCACCCTGAGAACAGAATTTTCTATATGACAATTTTTGATTATATGAAGAGAAAAAAAAAGATGTATGGTGTGATAATGGAGGTGGGAGAACTGTGTGAGAGTGTGTGTGTGTATGTCTGGGCAAATATACCAAATCCTAATGTGTTCCTAAGGAAAACAATAAGGCTGAAAATACAGAGTAACAAGACTTAATTCTGTATCCCTCTCCTTTTTAAATAGTTTTATTGATATATAATTGACATACCATAAAGATCATCAATTTACAGTATACAGCTCAATGGTTTTTAGTATGTTTACAGAGCCATGCACCCATAACCACACTCTAATTTTAGAATATTTTCATCATTCCAAAAATAAACCTTGTAACCCATTAGCTTCCCCCTCTAATTCTCCACTTGTACTTTTTCCAGTCCTTGGCAACAACTAAATTTGCTTTCTGGACTATAAATTTGGATAATCATAAAAATGAAATTAAATAATACATTTGCTTATTGGCTACAATAATTAATTTCTAGTTTTTAGGTATAATATTTCTAAATATCTATATCAAAATATATTTTGTTTCTTTTGTATACTTAGTTCTATTTATTGGTCATATTGTACCTCTAGTGTTTAGCTTTATGAGGAACTATAAAACATTTTTTTACTACTGTAGTCTTTTTTTTTAAGCACTGCTTAAGGGAAAATATCAATACATTACTGGTAAAAAAGGAAAACAATTGCTTTAGAAAACGGTTTGGCAATTTTCCAGAAAGTTAGATCTAATTGCCCTATGGTTAAGTAATTTTAGTTCTTGTATATCCTCCAGAGGGGGAAAAATATGCCCACTCCAAAGTTTGTTCATGAATGGTTATATTAACATTATCCATTGATAGCTCTGGCCAAGTAGACAATCTCTTTTGGGAATGAAGGAATTGAAGTTTGAATTGGAGTTCAATGAAAAGGAATTTCATCAAGGTTGTCCTGTTTGTGGTTTTCTGCTGGTTTGGGGCTATTGACCACCATTTTTGCTGAAGTGACTTAGGCACCAGTATTTGACTTGAATTTCTGGACACACACAATTTCTTCCTTACAAGCTAGTCCAAAAGATAAGTAACAGGCGTCAATTCTGAAACTTAGAGGTTTTCTAGTGTTTCTTTTTAAACACTGAACAAAAATCATGTCTAGTTTTTTTTTTAATCTCCCACCATTTGGGGGAGTTGATAATTCCTCTTAAGTATCTCTACAATGAAGCTATGAAATCTGAAGTTACTGAATTAGTGAACAGATCAAATCAAGCTTCTTATTTTGGCCAATTGATGTAACAGGGGCTGGAGCATTATGTAAGTCCCATTATGCATATTGTACAGCATTATTCACACATACTGCATTTCCTTTGTCACCAAATAGTTTCCATTATTCACTATACAGTTGACCCCTTTGATCAAATCCCATCTTCCCCTTCACTTTTTGTTATCAATTATTCTGTTATTATTGTTTTATCTAACACAGTATTTGTTTGTTTGTGTATCACATGTAGTGAAAGAGCATGACTTTTCTTTCTCCATCTTTTTTTTTTTTTTTTTTTTTTTTGGTTTTTGGGTCACACCCGGCAGTGCTCAGGGGTTGCTCCTGGCTCCATGCTCAGAAATTGCTCCTGGCAGGCATGGGGGACCACATGGGGCACTGGGATTCGAACCGATGACCTTTTGCATGAAAGGCAAACGCCTTACCTTCATGCTATCTCCCGGGCCCCTTCTTCTCCATCTTATACTCTTTCCCATCTCTTTCCACTGTTGCTGTAGGGGCAATGTCCTGGGAGGGAATGAGATGCAACATCCACAGTTTTGCAGTAATCATTCACTTCCACACTTTAACTATGATATTCTCATGCTTTGATTGTAGTGTTGTACTGTAGTTGTGGGGTTCTTATATAGTTTATTACCATTATTCAGAGATGGCATACTGGATAACAAATGCCAGTACCACTGGGATAACACTTGGTATGTGAGTTGATGCCAGGGACTTCATGCCTGCAAGTTAGTATATTGACCTCCCACCATCTTACATATTTTGCTAAGTATAGTACCTCTAGATACATCTGTGTTGTTGCATATAGTAGGTTTCCAATTCATTGTATTTATGTGCACATCTTTTTATTTATTCCATCTATCCATAGATGGCACTTAGCTCATTTTCAACACTTGTCTATTGTGAATGACATTGCAATTAACATGAGTGTACACATAATCTTTTATATTTGTGTTTTCATATGCTTTGGCTACCAACTATGAGGTAGCCAGATCATAGAACTTCTATTCCTAATTATTTTAGAAAACTTTATTTTTTCCATAGAGGCTTACCACTTTGTATCTTCAATATTAATCTAAAAATCTCTCCACATCTTCACTGACACTTGTTATTTTCCCCTCTGCCCAACACTTGTAATTTTTTTAACAATAGTTATCCTCTCAGGTGATGAGAATATGTTGTTATGGTATTAATTTGTAGTTCCCTAAAATAGATAATATTAAACATCCTTCCATATGCTGAAGACTTCCTGGCCTCTTTAGAGAAGTATCTCTTCAGATACTCTGACAATTTTTTTTATTTAAACAACTTGATTACATATGTTATTGTGTTTGGATTTCAGTCATGTAAAGAACACCACCCATCACCAGTGCAACATTCCCATCACCAGTGTCCCAAATCTCCCTCCTCCCCACCCAACCCCTGCCTGTACTCTAGACAGGCTTTCTATTTCCCTCGTACATTCTCATTATTAGGATAGTTCAAGACTTAGTTATTTCTCTAACTAAACTCATCCCTGTTTGTGGTGAGCTTCATGAGGTGAGCTGGAACTTCCAGCTCTTTTCTCTTTTGTGTCTGAAAATTATTATTGCAAGAATGTGTTTCATTTATCTTAAAACCTATAGATGAGTGAGAGCATTCTGCATTTTTCTCTCTCTCTCTGACTTATTTCACTCAGCATAATAGATTCCATGTTCATCCATGTATAGGAAAATTTCATGACTTTATCTCCTGACAGCTGCATAATATTCCATTGTGTATATGTACCACAGTTTCTTTAGCTATTCATCTGTTGAAGGGTATCTTGACTGTTTCCAGAGTCTTGCTATGGTAAATAGTGCTGCAATGAATATAGGTGTAAGGAAGGGGTTTTTGTATTGTATTTTTGTGTTCCTAGGGCATATTCCTAGGAGTGGTATAGCTGGGTCGTATGGGAGCTCGATTTCCACTTTTTGGAGTAATCTCCATATTGCTTTCCATAAAAGTTGAACTAGACGGCATTCCCACCAGCAGTGGATAAGAGTTCCTTTCTCTCTACATCCCCGCCAACACTGCTTGTTCTCATTCTTTGTGATGTGTGCCAATCTCTGGGGTGTGAGGTGGTACCTCATAGTTGTTTTGATTTGCATCTCCCTGATGATTAGTGATGTGGAGCATTATTTCATGTGTCTTTGGTCATTTGTATTTCTTCTTTGACAATTTTTCAATTGAGTTTCTTGGGTTTTTTTTTTTTGCTGTTGTTGGGCTTTAAAAAATAACTTTTAAAGAGTTTTATAATATATAGTAATGTGCCATACAATTGAATCACTTGAAACATGTAATTTAATCTTAGTGTGTAAATTTATAATATGAAATATTGTGGTAAAATACAGAGAATATAAGTTTTGTTGTTTTTGCCATGCAAAATGTATGATTCAGTGTCATTAATTATATTCACAGCATTGTGCAACGCTACCACTATCTATTACCAAAAATTTTCATCACACCAAACAGAAACTCTGGTACCATTAAGCAACAATCCTCCATGCTTTCCTTCCAAGTCTTACTAACCTCTAATCTAATTTTTGAATTTTATAAACTTAACGATTTTGGAAATGTCATGCTGTTTTTTCAGTCTTGCTTTGCTTATTTCACTTAACGTTGCTTTCACGGGGTTTTGTGCTTCTGGGTGTATTTGTACCTCATTTATTGTATGGCTGAATAATATTCTCTTGTGTAGATAGACCACATTTTGTTTATCCATTTGCCTGCTGATGACACTTGGATTGTCTCCATGTCTTGATGTTCAACTTATCCCATCATTTTCTTATGTTGTTTTAATGTTATAGTCATCCCCCCCTTGGTGCTGGGGACCAACAGGGTTAGATTCTGAAGACATGAGAAGATCATGAAGTGCTAAGGATTAAGTCTAGAAACCTGTTCATGCCAGACATGAACTCCAGTCCTTTGACTTATCTCCCGATTCAGTTTATTCCTTTTGCTGCACTTTTTGGAGCCATATCTGGCTACCTATTTCTAAAGCCAACATTAAGACTATTTAAAACTATTATCTTATTCTAACTTTATGGTTTTGTTGATCTATAAGGGAAGAGTTGAATATTATTCTTGTACACATGGATATCTGGTCATCTGAGAACCATTCTCTGAAGAGAAATCTCTTTTCCAAATTGAATGAACTTGGCACCCTTATCAATTAAAGTAATTTTATCAATTAATAGAAAAACCAATAGACCACAATTTATTTCTGAACTCTCAATTCTATTCTATTCCTATGCAAGTACCAAACTATGTACTATAGCTTCTTACTAAGTTATAAAATCAGACTGAGTCATCCAACTTTTCTTGCTTCAGAAGATTTTATTGGCTGTTGAGAGGCCTCCTGCAATATCACAAAAATTTGCTGCTAAACATTTATATATATATTAAAAATGCAGAAGATATAGATTATTTTTACAAAACTTGAATTTTGAGAGGGATGTAATTAACTCACATCAATTTAGATAGTGCAGAGTGTTGTGCATTGTATGACTGAAGTTCTACCATGAACAACTTTGTAACTGATTCAATTAAAGAATATTTTTATAAAAACTTTAAAATAAATATATTTTAAATTTAAAAAGAACAGTAAGAACAATCTATGTTTGAAAAATTAAACTTTATCTGAGCCTTAAAAATCATGAAAGAACACTGTCTTTCTACACATTGATGTAGACTATCTTCACTTTTACTTAGGTCTTAAATTTCTAAGATTATTTTTGATCATCAAAAGGATTTTTATTTATAGTACAATTTTTATTTATAAAGATTTTAATTAAAATAGATGCATTGATAAAACTGGATCACCTAGGAAAGACAACATATAACATAAATATTCATAAAATGATCACATTATTTATAGTAAATTTTAAGAAAGATTTATAATCACCTATCTTCATTTAAAAACAGACAGTTAAAACACTTAAATGTTATTTAGAAGCATTTTCTTCCCATAAGAAAATATACTTAATAACACAAAATATCTTCACAAAGTTCAATTACTCTATACATGTCTCAGTTAATGTCATTTATACATTTATTTATATGTATGTAAATTCCACTAGAGCAAATCTCTCCACTTAGATCAAAATCCCATCTCCTTAGAGACATCACTGTAGAGCTCTCCAAACCCAATTCTATAACATCAATATTTGGTGTATATGTTATTATATATATGTATATCGGTTTAGGGAAGTTACATAGCAATGCTAAGGAGTTACTCCTGGCTTCATAATCAGAAATCAATACTGAGAAGTTCAAGGGGCCAATAGTTTGCTAGAGATTTAATCCAGGTCAGCCACATTTAAAGATAAAAATCATACCCACTGTATTATTCCTCTGGTCTTCATATATATTATATTTTTTTACATTTTTATTTTAGGCATCATGGTTTACAAAACTGTCAGTAATAGGATTTCATGCATAAAGCATCCAACTACAGCATCCTCTATCAGTGTCTGTTTCTCTCGCTACTGTCTCCATGTCCCTCCTTTCATGCCTCCTTCCCTACTTCCATCCCAGGGTTAAGTTTCCTACTAAAAACTATTTCTAAGTTTCTGTTGCTTCTGGGCACTTGTTATTCCCCTACTCTTTCTTTATTTCCCATGTGTGGGAGATATTTTTCTCTGTCCTTTTTTTTTTTTTTTTGACTGACTTCACTCAGCATGATCCTCTCCAGATCCAGGGCAGCAAATTGCATGATCTCATTTTTTCTATGTCTGAGTAGTATTCCATTGGATATATGTTCCACAGTTTCTTCATTCAATCATCTGTTCTTGGATCCATGAGCTCTTTCCAGATTTGAGTTAGGAATAGCCTTTTAATAAAATACAAGTGCAGATATCTTTTTTCAAGAGTGTTTGGGGCCCTTGGAAGAAACAATATTGAAACTACTTTGGTCTGCAGTTCATCTCTAGGAGTTGAGACCTTGGTGTAAAACTATTGCAAATGGTTTCTTTAAAGACCAAGTGATTCCAGGACAACTACTGTTCTTCCATTAACTAAAATGTTTTCCATTTTTGAGTAATTTTTGCAAGCCCTTAGAGAAACATTAAGCAGAAACATAGAATCTTCTCATACCAGGACTTAGATTCTCTCCTGTTGACAACTTTCAAGACTATCATGAATTTGGTGATATTGCTGGGGAGGTCCTTACTATGACCATGTTGTATCTTGGTATTTGATTAGGAAATAGGCTCAGGGGAACTAGAAATAGCAATGGCTATGTAATGGGATGAATTTCTTTTCCAGAATTTTCTGCACCATTACTTTTCTCTCTGCCTTCTCACATTAAAAACTGAACATTTTTGGGCCAGAGCAGTAGCGCTAGTGGTAAGGCATCAACCTTGCCCACACTAGCCTAGGATGGTCCAAGGTTCAATTCCGGGCATCCCATATGATACCCAAGCCAGAAGCAATTTCTGAGCGCATAGCCAGGAGTAACCCCTGAGTGTCACCAGGTGTGCCCCCCCAGAAAACAACAACAAAAGAAAACCTAAACATTTTTGTTTTACACATTACTGATTCTCCACATCAAAAATATTCCTTCCCCATCCAATCAAGTCAGGAGGGATGCAAGTAAAATAATTTTGTTTTGTCACATTCTAAAAGCAATTGGTGGAGCTTTCTGATAGGGTAACTGCATATGTTAGATGTAAATGTTGTGAATTCTGGGGCCCCGTAGTGTGGGTCCCTAATTTAGAATATGGGCTGGAGAGCCTAATTTAAGTGTGATAAACTTGATGGCCTCACTGTTATTGCTCATATACTATGATATAGAGATCAGCTTGTTTGTACAAAAAAGGACTAGGTTAAAGAATGGACAGTGTTAACTTCTCAATCATGTGATTATATTCAGATCACATCTGAATAGAAAAAAACATAATGATATTTAACAGAAACACATCGTAGCTAGTACAAGCTGTAATATTTATAATGGACAAAGAAGTCATCCTCAGCATTAATAAAGGTTCTCACAAACTGAGATTAAAAACATGCACATCAAAAAAACATGCACATCAAATAGGAAAATTGGTAATAGACAAGAACAGAAAGATATTTTAGTTCAATAAAAGATATAAAATAATAGACATAGCCATCTCCAAGTAACACCCAAATAGAATGTGCCAGGCACTCTAGTTAACAGAGGTTATGCTTGGTACTGCAAAATGTCTCAGCTCTTTTTGTTTGTTTTTGTTTTGGGGTCACATGCGGCAGCGCTCAGGGGTTACTCCTGGCTCTATGCTCAGGAATCGCTCCTGGCAGGCTGGGGGACCATATGGGATGCCGGGATTAGAACCACTGACCGTATGCATGTAAGGCAAACGCTTTACCTCCATGCTATCTCTCCGGTCCCATTTTTTTTTTTGAGTGAAAAGACAGTGTGGGAACGAGCATCCCAAAAGACTCTTCCGTGGTCCCCATTCTGAAGACATTCATTCTAACACTGTGAGAAATCAAGGGATTTTCAAACATCTTAACTAGCTGTAAAATGAATTTATGGATAATGCTATGGTTGTTGCATGAGATATTTGCATCAGTCAAAATAAAGAGGTACATGCCAGTAAAGATCACCTTCTCTGAAATTTTGTGGAAAATGTTTGAAGGAGCACAATGAAGTTCTATTTGTGCTGCATTTGCACTGCAAAGAACGGGACTCCTCAAACATTGAAAGTTCTCATCAACTGCCTTAAGAAGAAGCAAGTAGGGGTCAGAGAGATAGCATGGAGGTAAGGAGTTTGCCTTGCATGCAGAAGGACAGTGGTTTGAATTCCAGCATCCTATATGGTCCCCAGAGCCTGCCAGGAGCAATTTCTGAGTGTAGAACCAGGAGTAAGCCCTGAACACTGCTGGATGTGATCCAAAAACAAAAACAAAAAGAAGAAGAGGCAAGTATAGTAATAGGGGATTACTAAAGTGGCTTTGAATTTTTTCCAGATTGCATTTATCATTAGAAAAACATAGGTGTAAAAGCAGAGTTTGGAGACACCCACGTGAACGATTCCTTCAGTCTTTTCTTAGCCTTTTAGGTGACAGTGATCTCTGTAACTTGGAGGTATTTCATAAACCTGTATTTCCAGCTGGAGCGTCTAAAGGCAAAACAAAGAGGCCGTCTTGACTTCACCAATATCTTGACCTCAGGTGTCTTTGCACAATCTATTCCCTGGTCCTGTCCCAGAGATCAGGCCTCATCATCAACCTGCTTTCTAAGCCTTGTAACTAAATTGGGACAAATTGGAATAAGGTCATACAGAAACTTCACTTACCCAACCCTCACTCACAATGTTTGCTCCAGAACTGTGAACTTGACAAAACCTATGTCCTGTTCTGGCCCTTTGATCTAACCTTGCTGTCTTATTTATGCTCCCTCTCTTTCCATTTGACCTCATCCCAGGTGACACTGAAAGATTCTGATTGTTTCTTTGGTTTTGGTTTTGTAGACACACCCAATGGCATTCAAGGTCACTCCTTCCTCTGCACTCAGAAATAGCTCCTGACAGGCTCAGGGAACCTGGATCTGTTCCAGGTCAGCTGCATGCAAGGCAAATGCCCCACCACTGCACTATCACTCTGGCCCCAGATTCTAATTCTTAAGAAGAAAAGCATTTTAATGTGCCTATGCTAAAAGGAACAATGCCACATGGTACTACTGATGCATATGGAGGTAAAAATAATAAGTTAAACAATCTTGAATACCTGGTCCTAACAGGAACTTGGAGCCTAAGAAAATTGTTTACTAGAATTTCCTACTACATGTTCCCAAAAATGGAATGGAGAAAACTGCTGCTACATAAGAAAATAGACAATAAGAATTATACTTAGTAAAAAAAATACATGTACCTTTAAGTCTTTTGAAATTGACTGTGGAGGGAGGAATAAAATCCAGAGACATTGTCTTGTGGAGTCTGAAAAATGGCTCCCAGCAGTCACATATTAGGAAATGTCCTCGAGCTGGGGGTTTCTCAAAGACCAAAATTAATAGCAAGCAAGAGTTCACAGCAAAGGGAGGTGCTGAAAG
>PVKC010019406.1:0-19103 GCA_004027635.1 Crocidura indochinensis
TTTTTTTTTTTATCATATTGGCTTACATATCTTTCACAGTAGTATTTTAGGTACATAATAACATTGAATCAGGGGAATACCCATCACCAAATTTGTCCTCCCCTCATCCCCGTTCCCTTCCTGCAACCCATATCCCCCACCATCACCTCCCGGTCTGCTAGAGTTGGTGGTCCCCTCTTTGTCTAGCTTACTATTAGTGATCATATATCTGTTTGGTCCTGGTACCTTCCCTTGTTTCCCACTCTATTTGAGAGGCGGAGCTAGATAATTCGAGTTATGTGGTTTTGTTTGAAGGAAAGAAAAGCAATAGAATGGGATAGAAAACAATAAATAAAAAAATAAAAAAAAATAAAAGAAAAATCAAATAAGCTGAAACTGGCAGAGTTCTTCTGGAGACTTTCAACCTCAGTTTGAGAGAGAACATGAAAAAGGTAATTGAGACACCACAATAGTACAGAAAGAAATAACAAATTACATATCCAGTGAGCACTTCAGTAATAAAGACAAGCACCACACAATAGTCTCGGTCCTGAAATCATACTTTGCCGGAGTTTAAAAAGAAAGAGAAAGATAAGATAAAATAAAATAAAATTAGAGCATAAGTGATTTTGCCCTAGAGAAATCCCTGGTACTCTTCAGTAGCATCTTGTAGTGTGTGATACACTACATAACTAAATTGTTATAGTGGTTGCTACATTGCATTGGAATGCTCTATTCCTACGTCAGATTCTAGAGATTAACCCATTTAAACTACTTTTCCAACTTCTTTGTTAGTTATATATGGGAAGTTAGATTTGTGTCACAGCCAAAGATGGTGACATTTTATGGTTTTGGCTCATGAATATATCAGAGTTTTGGTGGGTTTCATGAGAGACAAAAATGGTAAAAGAAATGGCTTTCTTTTCTGATTTTGAGAGCAGATACATTATCAGGAGATGAAGTAGTTGTAATTTCATCACAAGAATATTCTTTGATGGCATCTTTTCCTCTGGACATTACATCTGATTAAAATAAAGTATCTTTTTTTATTTTTTTTTTGGTTTTTGGGTCACACCCGGCAGTGCTCAGGGGTTACTCCTGGCTCCATGCTCAGAAATTGCTCCTGGCAGGCACAGGGGACCATATGGGGCACCGGGATTCGAACCGATGACCTTTTGCATGAAAGGCAAACGCCTTACCTCCATGCTATCTCCAGGGCCCCAAAAATAAAGTATCTTAGCTGACATTTATTAACATGTTAACACATGCTTGTGGACCCAGTAGTTTGTAAAGCTCCTCAAAACCTAGAGTTTTAGTTTACTCCTGGATACATTTCTATGTTCTGAGTACATAAAATAACTATGGAATAAAGAATAAAGATGGATTTATTGTTTCCAGAGAGACAGTTTAATGAACTGGGTACATACTTCCATGCAAAAGATTTCTGAGCACAGAGCCAGATGTAGCCCCTGCTGCCAGGTGTGACCCAAAACCAAACCAAAACAAAAAATCCATGCAAAATGCCTAGGTTTGATCCATGGCATCATCTTGGTTCCCCAAAGAATGGAGCTAAGTAGCATGTGGCACCCTCGCCAAAAGCAATAGGTTCACTAGAGTTCCAGAGCATTTCAGTTATATTGCATTACAAGCCGCTTGTTATTAAATAACTGAATTTACTCTGACCCTTTCTTACCATGTGCTCATTTATTATCATCAGTTGACATTAACATGTGAAAACAGGATGAGCATGTATGGTAGGATTTAATTTTGCTTCCTTGAAATTATTTGAAGGGGGACTAGGGAGATAGCTTAAGTGCTGCAGCACTGCTCACGAGTACTGGGTTATTCCCCACTGGGTTATTGCTGTATGATTCCTATAAATCAAACAAATGAACCCGATTCAAACCATTGTGTTTTCAAATCCAAGATCTCTTAGCATCCAAGATATCAGGAAGATTAGAGTCTAGGACCCTGTGTGTCTTTTCAAAATTAATCAATTGAGCCAAAGAGATAGTAGAAGGATCCAACCCCAATATGATCTCTGATATCACATAGTCCCCTTAGCATTGTAGGGTGTAACCCCAGCGACCTCCAGAACTAACTACTTGGTGGCCTGGGTATCTCCAGCACCAGGGCTTGAGCAGTAATACACCCTTAGGCTCTTGAACCTCCATTATAAAAAGAAGATAAAGAAAAGAAAGGAAGGAAGGAGAGAGGGAGGGCGGAAAAGAAAGAGAAAAAGAGCCCCTGACTGAACCCAGAGCTCATCAACTAATCCAAATGGTTTCCAGTACAGCATCTCATTTCCTCTATGACAATACCAGAGACTGCAGTAGAAGCAGAGTCAGAGAAAGCATTTATTTCTGACTTGTGGCAACAAAATATGCATTATAAATTCTTACTATGAAGAAGAGGTTGGTAATTTTATTATTTTGGGGGGTATAGGGACATGCCCAGCAGTGCTCAGAACTTTCTCCTTACTGCACATAGAGATCACTTCTGGTAGGAATCAAGGTGAACATGTATATAGTATGAGAGACTGAATCCAGGTCAACTACACGAAAGACAAGCATTTACCTACTGTACTACCTCTCTGACCCCCAAGTTTTGGTAATTTTGAAAAACACTAAATACGGATTAGGAAAATAGTTCAGTGGTCAGAATACAGGCATGGTACATGTTGAGATCCAAGTTGGAACTATACTGTATACTGAGAACTGCCAGGGCTACCCTGATGGCCCCCAAGTCTATCAGCCTGAGTAGCATCGCATAGCCAGGCCAAGCAGTGAGAATGGCCTGAGCAATACTTGGGAGTCAACCCCCAAATAAAATGCAGGAAAATTGAGATAAAATTAATAAATAGTGGAGTCACCTAAAAGGCTGAAAGTAATTGATGGGTAGGGATATAAGTGAGAGAAATTACAAAAGGCTGTGGGTAGAAAGGAAAAAGCAAGTGCTGGCTAATGGCTTTAACAATACTGCACATAGCAACTTTGAGAACACACATGCATATTCACCTTATCTGGGCACATGAGCATATTACACTCACATCCTCCAACTTGGAATTTCTTCATTGTGGAGATAAAAATAGAGACTAAAATTGGAATAGCATTTGGAATTTAACTTAAATTGACCCTTTATAGGTCAAATGCCTCTTTAGGGGCATAGTCCCCCACAAAGTAAGGTATGGGGGCTGGAGAAATAACAGAGAGGGTAAATACTTGCCTTGTGTCCTATTCTGTTCTGGGCTAGATCCCCAGATTAGATCCATATATGGTCCCCTGAACACCACAAAGAGTGATCCTTGAACACAGAGCCAGGAGTAAGCCCTGAGCATTGCCTGGTGTGGGCCAAACTTTACTCTCCCCTTTAATAGAAAGTAAACATTTTTAGGCCACAGATAGAGCTTTGTGGTAGAGTGCATGCTTCACATGTTTGAGACCTCCAAACCCAAGCAAACCAAAAGAAGCAAAAAAAATTTTTTTGGTTTTTGGGCCACACCTGGCAGTGCTCAGGGGTTACTCCTGACTGTCTGCTCAGAAATAGCTCCCGGCAGGCATGGGGACCATATGGGACACCGGAATGCAAACCTTTGGTCCTGGATCAGCTGCTTGCAAGGCAAACACTGCTGTGCTATCTCTCCAGATATTTAAAAAATATTTTATATTTGGGGCCCAGGAAATAGCATGGAGGTAAGGCATTTGCCTTTCATGCAAAAGGTCATCGGTTTGAATCCCCGTGCCCCAAATGGTCCCCCGTGCCTGCCAGGAGCAATTTCTGAGCATGGAGCCAGGAGTAACCCCTGAGCACTGCCGGGTGTGACCCAAAAACCACAAAAAAATTATTTTATATTTACCTTTAGGTTTGAGGGCTGCATTCAGCAGTGCTCAGGCCATACTGTAAGTGCTCAGGGTGAGGATCGAATGGGGGTTGGCTATGTACAAAGCAAGCACTTTACCTATTATCCTTTCTGGTCCCATTTTCCCTCCCCTGCCAAAGTGGACATTTTATTTATTTTTTGTTTAGTGCCAACCCTGATGGTGCTTAGAGCTTACTTCTGGCTCTGCAATCAGGGATCATTCCTAGTGGGCTCAGGGGACCATATGAAATACCAGGGATCAAACCTGGGTTGAACTTCGTGCAAGGCAAACAGCCTTCCTGCTAAATTATCACTCCACATCTTCCTACCCCCAAAGTGAACATTAAAAAATCTTTTTTTTGTTTTTGGTTTTGGTTTTGGTTTTTGGGCCACACCTGGCGGTGCTCAGGGGTTACTCCTGGCTGTCTGCTCAGAAATAGCTCCTGGCAGACACAGGGGACCATATGGGACACCAGGATTCGAACCAATCACCTTTGTTCCTAGATCGGCTGCTTGCAAGGCAAACACCACTGTGCTATCTCCCTGGGCTCTAAAATCTTATGTTAACAGAAAAATTACCTGAAGTTTCATAGCTTATGTGACTTTGGGGCAGGTTTTTCATATTTAAACTACAGCATTAGGGAAGAGGAGAGAGGAGAGAATATACTGGAGAAATTTTCGGACAAAGAAAGTTAATTTCCAAAGACAAAAATCTGAAAATTTACACTGAGTAGATTTTTAGACATAATATAAAAGTTATACAAGCCCAAATTAGACAATTAAGCATTGTAGGTTTTTTGTTTGTTTGCGATTGTGGTTCTGAACACTCCTCACTTTGAAATGAAATAGTGCTAGAGCCCTTGCCTGCTTGTATGAGGTCTTGGTCTCAATACCCAATTCTCCCTAGCCCCTCTACCCCCCACCAAATAACTTCCAAGTAAATTATTAGCAGCATATCTGGGATATGCTTTAGTGGTAAAGCACATGCTTTGCATACACAAGATCTGAATTTGATTCTCAGCACCAGACATGCACTCAGGTTCATACTCAGCACACATACAAATAACTCCTCCCCATAAGCTCCCCAGACATTATTGTCTGATTCATGAATTGCAGACAATATATGTTATGAATGTACTTTTTTTGTTATTTTTTTGAGCCCTAACTGGCAGCTTAGGACTTACTCCTCGCTCTGTACTCAGGAATCATATCTGGAAGTACTCAGGGGACTATATATGATCCCAGGGATTTTTTTTAATTAATGGGGCTGGAGAGATAGCATGGAGGTAAGGCGTTTATGCAGAAGGATGGTGGTTTGAATCTCGGCATCCCATATGGGCCCCTGAGCCTGCCAGGAGCTGAGCAGAGAGCCAGGAGTAATCCCTGAGCACTGGTGGGATAAAATAAATAACTTAATTAATAAATTCATATCTTTATTTAAGAATCATGAATCAGAAGTCTCTCCTGGTAGGCTGGGGACCCATATGAGATGTTGGGAATTGAACCCGGTCCTCCCAGGTCAGCCGAATGCAAGGCAAATGTCCCACTGCTGTACCATCTCTCAGGTCCCTTGAAACAGTCATTCTGTTTCTTTCTCTCACTACCATTGTCATGATAGTTGTCAATGTAGTTATTTCTCTAACTTTGTCGTAAACTTCATACTATGGACCGGTCCTTCCAGCCCTCATCTCTATTGACAGTAGAGATAGATCCCAGGGATTAAACCTGGGTCAGCAGTGTGCAAGGCAAGAGCCCTGCCCACTATTCTAGCTCTCAGGCTCCATGGTTTGATTTTTTAAATATGAAACACACCTTCATCTCACGATTCTGAGTTGTTCTATAAGTTTGTTTTGTTTTGTTGTTTGTTTGTTTTTTAGTATCACACTTGGCATTGCTTAGGTCTCAGGGACTGTGTTAAAAAGTAATCCCTGGTGGTGCTTGAGAACCTCATGTGATTCTGGAAATTCAACCAGGGGTTCTACAGGATGTGAGCTAAACATCTTATGCACTATCATTCTGGTATCTGAAAGTCTTTTCGAATAACACCAGGACTTCTGACATAGGCAATACTTCACAAAATATATTTATTCTGTCTTTTTCTGGTTGTAGGATTACCTCCTGGAGACCACATTATAGCTATCATCAAGTTTCATTAGGTGCCTTTAGGCTGTGACAGTTTCTCAGCCTTCCTTGCTTTTAATGACCTTGACAGTTCTGAGTAGTAGTCATGTCATATAGCCTGACTTTCACCAGGATTTGTATGACATTGTCCAGATGATACAAAAGGAAAAGAGCCTTGGTGGTAAAGTGCCCTTTTCACAATCTATAAACCTGAGTCAGTGTGGATATTGATCTTTACTTTTGCTTTGTGCTGAGGCGAATGCTTGTCCAGTTTCCCCACTGCCTGTTCAACGTTTGGAATGAAGTCACTATGAATAGCCACACCTAGAACAGAGGGGATTTTGTTTTCCCTATTTAAAGGAAGATTTTCAAAAATTATTTGAACTCTTTTTCCATAAAAGTACACCTCTTCTTTCCTGTTTGTCAATGAGCTGTAAGATATATAGGTATATATGCATCTTTGCTATATATTTATATAGTAGCTATGATTCCCTTATCAGCCACTTATTTTGTAAATAAAGACTTACATAGCAAGGGGAATCTCTCTGTTTCTTTCTCCCTCCCTCTTTATTTTTTCTTTCTTTTCTTTAGGACCATACTTGTTTCTCAGGGCTTTTTGTTTTTGTTGGGGGGACACACCTGGCTGTGCTCTTGGTTATATGCTCAGGGATCACAGTAGTCAGGCCTCAAGGAAACATGTGTAATGGGGATGGAACAGGGGCCAACTACATACAAGGAACATGCCTTAATTATTTCTTGGATACCAACAGTGCTCTTTCAAGTTACAAAAAAAAGTTTTATTTTCTTGGGATGGTTTTTAATATTGTTTTTTTCATTTTGGTCTTCTCCACTTGAATATCTTTGCATATGAGCATGAGGTAGGAGTCCTGCTTTGTTCCTGGTGCTGGGGGCCAGGACAATGGCACCTCAGCTTCAGGAGCAGAATGCTTAGCAGGAAGGGCTGCAAGATCAGGTTTTCCAGAGCCATGCTACAAGCAGCCAGCACAGCAGCCATGGTAGAGGCTGTGTCTCACAAGAAGGGTCTGGAGTAAAGAAGGAAGCCCCCACCTATCTGTAGTACTTGGGTCACACCTGCCTGTTGGAGGGGAAGAAAAGTTCAGTCCTGGTACTGGGGGAAATGGTGTGCTGAATATAGAACTCTGGGCATATATACAAGGCAAGCACTTTAGCCTTGAACCACACTCTTAGTTCACCATTGTATTTATTTGTTTGTTTTGGGACTGTACCCAGCAATACTCTGCTCTTACTGCTGGCTTTGCACTCAGGAATGCTTCTAAGAGAGAGCATATGGGATGTCATGTACTAGGTAAACACTCTACCTGCTAAATTATTGTCCCAATATTTTCGTTATGTGTTTTAGAAGTCACATTCAGCTGTGCTCTGGGTCACCAGGACAGGCTATTTCTTTGGAAACATGCAATGCCAACAATCGAACTCAGGTCCTCATACATGCTAGGCATGCATTTCCTAGCCGAATTCACTACTGTGTTTGAAAACCTTTCCAGCATAGGGGCAGTAGGTTAAATGTTGATGTCCTGTCCCCCCACACCCCCAACCCCACACACACACCAAGAGCAGACCTGTGTCTGAGGACTGAGCGGGGCTGAACCAGGGAGAGAAAACGGGTCTTTGTCCAAATGGAAACACCTGCACATAAGAGTTTTAGTCGTTTTTGGAAAAAAAAGGTTTCTTCCTTGTACCCTTTGGACTACTTCCAGAATCCTGAGTGTTTTGCTCTTTTAAAAATAATCTTCACCTGTTTTGCTGTGGGGTGGGTACACAGCTTGTCAAGATCATGTTGCTGCTGTTTATTTTTTTAATAATTCCAAGTCCATGAGACTGTTGGCAGTGGAAAACTGGGCACTGGAGTTCCACTGCCCACATAATTCATTTTATACATATTGATTAAGTATCAACTCTGAAAATGGCCCAGCTCTAAAAAAGACTGGCATTGATGGTAACGAAAGCAAGGAGTTCTGCATTGGCACACATACCATTACCCATAAACTTTATGGGCTCTCTACTATCTATGAGGTATAAGAATAGAAGCGAAAAAGCTCTTTGGGAGATTAGGAGGTTTTCACAAAGAGAAAATGAATAATCCAAGGCAGCTCTTACTAAGTACCCTGAGAATAGCTTGCTCCAGTTTTTCAGCAGCGCTGAGACTAACTAGGACTGGGGCTGTTAGAGAGGATGTCTGTGCCGGTAGAGCCAGTCAGACCAACTTGGAAAGAAGGGAGGGATTCAGCAGAGTGGAAAAGGGGCAGAGGGGTAAGGGCAGGGAGCAGGTTTTGGGGAGAGTGAGCATTCCAAAGCAGAGGTATGATTATGGTCTGGGATTTGGTGTGTTTGAAGAATAATAGTGAGTTCTCCTGTCTGTTTGCCAATCTGCATAGAAATAAAATCGGAGGGGCTGGAGAGATAGCATGGAGGTTGTCTTTCATGCAGAAGGACAGTGGTTCGATTCCGGCATCCCATATGGTTCCCCGAGCCTGCCAGGAGCGATTTCTGAGCATAGAGTCAGGAGTAACCCTGAGCGCTGCCGGGTGTGACCCCCCAAAAAATTGGAGATAGAAGATGAGCAGAAAAGAGTGGAGAGAAGTGGAACTGGATCGTAGAATTCTGCATGGAGTTAGGATCCTACTGTGGACAACCGAAAGCAGTAATAGCCATTTAGAGTAAAAGAGTGACTGGGCCAAGGAGCTTTATTTTAGGATAACGACTTTGCTGTAGTTGTAGGAAGTGCAGAGCAGAAAACTTGGAGGTAAGAGTAGGTATGAAACTTAGAAGTCTGGATAAAGTGAAGGACAAAGGCATGGAAAAGAGGGAACAGTGAATTTAGGAGTTGCCATCTCACAAAAAATGCTAGAAATCAAGGTGACAGGATTTGATTCAGCTAACTGTTTAAGGTTCTACACAGATTTAAATGATGGCTTTCTCTTGAAGTAAGTATAGTTAAATGGAATTTATTTCTGAATCCGCATATACATAGATCTTCCTATTCTTCTATTGATGAGTCTTTCAATTTGATTTCAAGTGTAGGTGTGTGTGTGTGTGTGTGTGTGTGTGTGTGTGTGCGTGCGCATGTGTGTGCATGCTTGCAGGTGGAAACCAAAGGTAGCAGCCAGGCAAAGCGAGTATATGTGTGGTATCAAGGATGAGTTTCCTCTTTGGAAAACTAAGCTCCCCGCCCGCCCGCGTAGACACGAGAGGCAAGTGGCCAACTCGCGCTTTTCAGCAGGTCTACCATGACCTTCAAAACTCCTTAGGACATCGCTGAACTCCCGCGGGGCCGCCTCCAGAGCCTCCAGGCACCGGGAGGGGAGGGGGTGCTGCTTCGGAGATGCACAGGTCTCCCGGTTGTCACGCTCGAGTTGACCAACACAAAAATGCAACCCCAAAGCACACACGCATTGCCCAAAAAGCAAATCCCAAAGCCTGGTCTTGAACACACCGGGAGAAGTGAAGTCAAGTCTCAGAAGAGATCTTGGATGGGTGCTAGCCCTCCTACATTTGCAGTGTGCAGCGCGGACGAACACACGCACACACACACACACACACACACACACACACACACACACACACACACACACACACACGCCGTAGGCTCTTCCCACTCCCTGCCTCACTGCACCAAGAGTCCCTCCCCAAGTCCTGATTCATGAACCGTGCCACCTTTGTCTCCTTTGAAACTCTGCAGACTATTTTAATCTTCCCACCCCCACCCACCCCAGCTTGGAACCCTCCCGGCTGCAGCCTCTGGAACGCTCCGGTGCCAAGCGCGAGCCGCGGACCTGCGCCGCCGCCGGGGTTCGGGCGGAGCTCGCGCCTCGCTCCGGGGAAGGGCTTTGCGCTCTCCGGTCCAGGGTGGGGAGCTGCGCGCGGGGCCCCGCCACCTTCCTCTTCCTCCTCCTCCTCCTGCTCCTCCTCGGTCCGGACCATGCAGCTCTGAACCATGTCCTCCTCCTACGCCAAGAACGGGGCGACAGACGGGCAGCACTCGCCCCCAGCGCAGGTACCGCCCCCGCCACCCCCGAGCGCCCCGCCTCGGTGCCCGGCCCCCCCAGGTCCCGCGAGCCCTCCGGCCCGCTCCCCCTCCCCCCGCGCCCCGTTTTCTTCGTGCTCCTCCTCTTTCTCCTCCTCCCCCCTCTTGCACCTCCTCCACGCCTCGTCCCTTCCCTGCGCTCCCGCTCCGGAGCTTCGCAGCCTTCCCCATCCCATCCCATCCATGCCGGGGACTCGGACCCCGCACCCGGAGAGTCTTTGTTAATGGATGTGGTGGGTGCAGAGGGCTTGGGTGGGATGGGGGCTGTAGCGGGGACCCTTGGAGGCGGCGGCGTGCTCGGGGGGGCCGGGAGCGGGTCCGCATTTGGACTTGCAACCCGGTGGTCCTCCCCACGCGCGCCGCGCAGCCGTCCTCACCGACTTCTCTTGGCCCCGTGTGTCGAGTGCAGGTGGCCCGAGGCACCACGACCCGGAGGAGCAGGTTGAAAAGATCCGATGGCAGCACCACTTCCACCAGCTTCATCCTCAGACAGGTAGGAGGAGAAGGTGGAGGAAGAAGAGGGGTAGCGAACGCACAGAGTCTGGGAGCGATGCGCAGCCCCCATGGGCGGGAGCAGCTGGATCGGTCCTTGCGCACTTGGGCCGGGTCTGGGGCGCTCCCTATTTCCCCTTCCTCCGTGCTTCCTATCCATCCTCCTTCCTTTGCCCGACGCTCAGCCGAATCTTCCTTGGGCGACTGGGTACCACTCTGGGAAGTTAGTTTGGGGCGCGTGGCCGCAACTCCGCGGAGCCCTGGTTTACCTGGTGGACTTTGGATGCAAGAGGTGGATGGACTGTTGGTTGCAACTTGCGCGCGTCTGCCAATGTTTCTAAGTTACGGACGTAGCTCTGGCACGGGTTGGGTGTTGCTGAGAGTGAGGGCGCTTCTCTCTTTTGCCCCACTTTGTGCAGGTCTGGGGAGCTATCTCCGCAGGAAAGCAAAAGCAAGCTGAGCAGAAAAGTTTATTCTCTTTCTTGGACCGCTGCTTTGCTTTACCTAGCTAGGAAAGACTGCCAGGTCTGCATACATCAAAATAAGCCAAAGTTGGTTGGTATTCAGCCTCTGGGCTCTGGAGGGACTCCACCGAGTGTCCTTTTTTCTCTCTCAATACGTGTCTACTTTTTACGGGGATCAAGTGCGCTTTGGTGCACGCCCGAGATTGCGGTCACATGGAAAGCTGGGGCGCTTTTCACCTTGACACAAGAAATTATTGGTCCTTAGTTTTCGGACTGTCAAAGTGCTCTAGGTGACAACACCCCTGCTGTGCCTCTGGGTGCTAATGAGTCACCTTGATTTCTCTTTAAGCAAAAACAGTCCAGGTGTGCGCGTCCTGAGTGACCTAGGAGGACTTTGGTCATCTCACCAAGAAGACGCTGGGATCCGAGGACTGACCTTGGGAAGTTCTCTTTCCCTAGGTCACTCTGAGCATTGTGTAATGTGTTTTGATCCTAGGATGTTGCCCACCATGTGCTTCGTTAGTGATGATCATCAGTTTGAACAGACCATTAAGGATGAATGAGCATTAGACTTTTTAAAATTGGACCCTGCTTTCTCTGATAACGTGTACTTAGATGCTATTTATTATGCAAAATTCCATTTTCTGCAGAATAGATGTTACTACTGCTCTCATTCAGTGTGCATTAAGTATATGTATTATTAAGGAAAGTATATCTTAGAGTCTAGAAATTTATTTTATCCCCTCTATAGAGCTTAGATTTTCCTTTTCGTAAGGCAAAGACATTCTTTATCTTACTTTTTTTTTTTTTTTGAGTTATGCAACTGTTTGAGATCCTGTTGATGTTTATTTTGTAGGCGCCTATTTTGGGAAATGCTTTATTATTGCAAATCCTTAGAAATGCTAATTATACAGTAGTGTATAATGCCCTAAGTTGTTAGTATGCCCTAAGTTGTTTGACTAAAGGTTTGGAGTTCGTTTAACACCACCTCTTCATTAATGCTTGATTTTTTTCTAAACACAAAGAAAATAACCATTACACTTTCTAATATTTTAATTCTTTCCTCAACTCATATCAATAAATGACAAAGCAAGAAAAAGCATGTATAAATTCTTAAGTGCCCTGCTATGTGTTGACTTAAAAATGTGAACTGTGGGGGCAGAGCGATAGCATAGTGGCAGTGCATTTGCCTTGCACAGGGCTTACTTGGGACAGACCCCTGTTTGATCCTCAGCATCCTAAATGGTCCCCCGAGTCTGCCAGGACCGATTTCTGAGAGCTTAGCCAGGAGTAATCCCTGAGCACTGCCGGGTGTGGCCCAAAAACCGAAAAAAAAAAAAAGGTGAAATGTTTGCCTAATGCATAATTTTGAAAGTAATTAAAACCAGTGCAATATTTTAGAACCATATACTTCATGTATCCTTTTGATACAGGATTTGTGAGCTTTATAAAACGTTTTTATCAAATTCAGGAGTTAGTATAATTGTATTTTATACACACCCAAGTTTTCTGCATAAAAATAATTATTTTGAGAGCTCTTTACAATTCAGTATTCTTCCGGCACACGTTATAATATAGACAGATATCCGGGTCGGAGAAATAGCATGGAGGCAAGGCATTTGCCTTGCATGCAGAAGGACAGTGATTCGAATCCAGGCATCCCATATGGTCCCCCCACCCCCACCCCGTGCCTGCCAGGAGCGATTTCTGAGCGTAGAGCCAGGAGTACCCCTGAGCACTGCCGGGTGTGACCCAAAAACCAATATATATATATATATACACACACATACAGATATCTATAATTTGTAGATTGGTCCGATTTATATCTGGACTTCAGTGGTGGTTACAATTGAAATAACAGTGATTTTTATAGTTTTATAGAAGATAAAAAATGATTGCAAATTGTAGTTAGGATCTCTGAAATAAAATGGAACAGTTTTAGACCAGAGCTAGAGTATAGTGGGTCTTGCACCTTCCTAGCATACCATATTGTCTCCTGAGCACTGCCACGAGTGATTCCAGAGCTAGACCTAGGCGTAAACCAAAATTAACCAGTCAACCCACTAAATAAAAACAGTTTCCATTCATATGCCAATTTCTTCTTCCTCCACATTTCTCATCTCTCCTATCACCCCTCCCCTCCTTATTCTTATTTGGGGGGGTACACCCAGCAGTGTGCAGGGGTTACTCCTGGCTCTGCACTCAGAAATCGCTCCTGGCAGATTTTGGGGACCATATGGGATGCCGAGGATTGTACCCTGATCCTTCCCGGGTCATCTGCGTGCAAGGCAAACACCCTACCACTGTGCTATCACTCCGGCCCCCTCTTCCACTTGTCTCATCTCTTCACCTCATCTCTCATAAAGAAGTACAGTAGTAGGGCTACTTGAGCACATGCTTTGTATAGGAAAGGTCTGGGTTCTATTCTTACACCACATGGTACCTTGTTTCAGGGGTCACTCCTAAGCACAGAGCATGGAGTCGTCCCCGAGCACAATTAAATTAAAACCATATTAGACCAACCAAAAACAGAACAGTAACTATATTTATAGATGCCTTGTTATGTTAATAGAGTTTCATTATTTGTAAACTAGTATTAATGCATTATTTCTGAGTTTTGATATAGGCAACTGATGGAATTTCTTAATGTGGGCTTCTTGTTTCTATGTCATATCATTTATAGATGCATGGGAGAAAATCGTCACTAAGAATGTAATAATATTAACTTAGTGAGTGACATAGCTAAGTCTGGCCTGGTGGTGAAGGGCAGGGAACAGTTTTCAGTTCATCTCAGAACAATCATACTTTTTTGAGCTAGTAAAAGATTTCAGTGTTTGTGTGTTTTCTTGTGCATGTGTCTATGCATGCTCACATAGACATGCAGGCTTGTGAGTTGGCTTGGAAATAAGCTGTCTCAGAAAAGAGCTGCTGCTCCCTTGAGTCCTGCACACCAAATCTCTTCAGTGTCTTTGACCTTGTTTCTTAGTCTACTATATTGCTGGCCTCCACAATATATATAGAAAGTTTGAAGACTTGGAATGAACCCAGGGAGCCACTAAATGGTATTTGAAGAAAGGTGAAAAGATGAAATATTTTGCTACTGAAAGGAGAGAAAGCTAGGGGTGACCCAGTAATGATTTTCAAAGTGTATACAGAGTTAGTCTTTGGAAGGACTGCTTGTGGTCTTCATTGAGGAAGAAACTTGAGAACAGACTAAAATTAGAAAGGAACAATGTTTGACAGCAAGATTTGCTATTGTGGGAATGGTTTTTCAAGCAAAGCTTGAGTTTTTTCTAGGGGACATTGCTTCTGGTAGATTACTTATGAATGGATTACTTACTCATTATTTAACTTTTTGTAAAACACTTTATTGAATATTTGATATGAGTGCCCAGCAGTATGCTAGATACTGTGAAGAAGGAAGAGTTGATTGAAACACTGCCATTGTATATACATGACTTATAATTTAGTTATGGAGACATAGATGTGGATAAACAACAGAGTGGAATGTAGCAAGGAAGAAAGGTGTGTATACAACTTGCCTAGGTGTGATCCATGAATTGCTCATGGATGTATATACAGATTACTTGGTGAAATACTCCATGTCACTTACATAGAGATACTTCAGTTTTCTCCCCACTAAAATTCTAAGAGAAAATCTGATTGGAGTTGGATTAGTTTGTTGAACTCCTCATTAAGTCTAGACTTGTGAGGACAGAAATATTATATAAGAGAAGCACTTCCAGTGACGTTGCCACATGTGGAGTATGCACGTAGTCCTTTGGGCCATTTATTTTGGGCCTTCCATCTTTGATTCATCTTGAATAACAGTCTCTTAGGTCAGATTAAAGAACTTGAACATACACAACACCTTCTATCTTGCCAGGGTCTTTTGTACATGCTAAGTCCTTCATGTGAAGAGTTTTTGTTCTTCTCTCTGCCTGATTTACTTTAAATTTTTTCCAGAAACTCAGGTGTAGTCTTCACTTCCTTTACTAATTTTCCTGAACATTCCCTCCACTTAGGACTCCCACAATGCCTTATGTTGGTTTTTGGTACTAAAATCATAATTATAATTTTATATGTAATGAGATTTTTCTGTTGTTTTCTAACTCCTTATCCAGATTATTCCTTGTACTGGGAGATAGATTCCAGTTTGCATTTAGTCTACTATGCATCCTGGCATCTAGCTTAGAAGATGCTCATTAAGTTGTTATTTGAATGAAGGAAGAACTAATTGAGAGATCTCAGGTATTATATTTGCGTCAACTTTAAATTCTTTTAAATAGGAGAGAAAGTGCCGCTAACAAACTTCTCCAAATTTAGTGGCTTAAGGCAATAACATTAAAAAAATTCTGTGTGATGTTGTGTGGGCATTGGGATGGCTGAAAGATCTAAAAATAGCCTCACATGTGTGCTTGGCAGTTGGTACTGATGCTGGCTGAGAACTTGAGTAGAGCTTTTGGCAGGGGGCTGGTCTCCTCCACCTGGACTGCTTAGTATTGTTGCTTGAGCTTCTTCACAATATGGTGGCTTGGCTCCAAGAAGGATCATCTCAACAAGTATAGGATCAAGCTGTAGACTTTATATGATAAGCTATATAAGATCAATTCCATGTTGGTCTTTAGTTCGAGCAGATCAAAGTACCATTTTAGTTTCAAGGTAAGGGAAAATAGGTGCTACCTTTGAAGTGTAACAGTCATCTGGGGCTGGAGAGATAGCATTGATGTAGGGCGTTTGCCCTGCATGCAGAAGGTCGGTGGTTCGACTTCCAGCATCCTATATGATCCCTTGAACCTGCCAGGAGCGATTTCTGAGTGTAGAGCCAGGAGTAACTCCTGAATGCTGTGGGTTGTGACCCAAAAACCAAAATAAAATAAAATAAAATAAAACAGTCATCTTAGTGCATGTAGAATATGTAATATTTTTGCAACTATTTTGGAAATTTCCACTTTAGAACAAGGAACTTAGAGTTCTTTTAGTTATCTAGTCAGATTATCTTTATTATAATTCAGTAAGGCCACACCAAATTATTTTGACATCAATATAAATACTTATAGATTATATAGAGAATTAGAGGTATTTAAATTAGAAAATTGATCCAGTTACCAAGTTGACACCTTTTTGAAAGAACTTGGAAAAATGATTCCTTTTCTGGATTTGTTTTGATCCATACCTGTTGTCTTAAATGAATTAAAGAGTCCTAGGGTTGGTGTGGGGATGGTGAGGCCTTTCTGAACTCAACCCAGCTCCCGCAGTCCCTACGGTCTGGCGGGTCTGAAGGTTGCAGGGTGAGGGCAGAGAGATTCACAAAGCAGTCAGATGAAGTTCCAGGAGTCAGCCAGCTTTATTTCACAGTCCCTACCGCCATGTACATCTCCTCGCATAGCCTCTTATACTAAGCTTTTTTCTAGCAGCTACTTCTCCACTCCTCTGGGCTCTCTCAGCCTCTGTCTCCCTTTCAGCTGCTTTTACCAGGCTTCCCAACTGACTTCCAGGCTGACCAATTCCCCTTGGTGATGTCACTGATGCTGCTTCCCTGATGATACTGAATTGCTGATGCTGAATCTGATGCTGTATCTCTGATGATGATGGCTCTCTCGATGATGCTTCTCTAATTCTCCTTATCCCCTCTCTCTCCCCATTGCAGACTCCTCTACCTGCCCATTCCTGGTGTGGGCAGTTCTGAATTCAGGTGGGATAGATGAGTTGAGGAGGGGATACCCACATTCTCCACCTTTTTTGTATTATTACAGAAGCATTATTGATAAGTCTATAACAGGGATACAACAGAGATATGTATATAATTATTACATAAGATATACAATATAACATAGCAATTGGGAAACTTTCACCAACATAGTTGAGAACTTTCAAACCTCTAAAATGCATTTCCCCAGAATTGTGCAAACAAATATTAAAATTAGTTACAAGATTTTTTTGTTTGCAGTAAGGCATAAAACAAAACAATAGGATACATAGAGATAAGACACAATTTAAGTAGTAAGACAATAACTGATGCAAATAGTCAAAAGATTAGCCTAGAGAAAAGTTGATTTTCTGGAGTTAACCCAGGTGCAAGAAGTTCAAAAAACATCTTATTCTTTGTTGATTTTCAGCTGGTCTTGGATCCTCCATCTTCACCATAATCACCTTCTGTGTTAGGCTTCTGGGATCTATTAGATAATCTGCTGCAGGTTAGGGGTCTGGGATTCTCACAAAAGGTGCCTCTCGTAGAGGAAAAATGGTAGACAGTGGTGCTTGGGACACTGCCCAGAGTCTTCACATACCTAATGGTGCTCAAGGGTTACTCCTGGTAGTGCTCAGGAGATTGAATTTGGGTCAACCACATGCAAGGCAAGTGACCTACTCACTCTACTATTGCTCTGGCTGCAATGATTCTTTAGATTATAATTTAAACTCTGATTATAGACATGTTTCTCTGATGAACTGTGAGTGCGTCACAGAAGGTAAGGTTTTGTGCATAGCTCTAAGAATAACCATGTGTCTAGAAGCACAAGTATGTATGCAAAATTTATACATAAATTTAGAATTACAAAATTATAGAATGGGAAGAAATTGTGCAATGTCTTCAGTCTCTCATTTTCTGATGAATAAAGTGTTTGACCCAAGTTTACCCAAGAAGAATGGCAGAACTTAAGACAGAGAATTCCAATTCATGCTATATGTTTGCTCTACCATAATCATGGTTGAATGATCAACATAGACAGGAAACAACAGAGAATGTCTAAACTTGAAAGGACATACGTAGTCATTCCTCATGTCCCAGAGGTCATGTCCTTGTGGTCAGTGCAACTGTTATATTTAGCTGAATAAAAGACAATAATGAATCATGTTCACGGGCACAATTGTAAAATTTTACTTGATCTGTAGAAGTCACTTGTTACAGTGAACTTTATTTATGTACTTATTTATTTTAGGGGTCTCACTAGCAAGATTTAGAGATCTGGGGTGACTCCCAGGCATTCTGGGCCGATCAGGAGAGCTGGTTAATGCAAGGGCCAGAGGCTGCTGTACTGCTTGAGTCTGCAGTGTTGGTTGGGCCTGTGGAGATGGATTTGATCACGCCACCCTGGCTATGCCCAGGAGTCACCCAGACTAGAATTAGTTGTTCTTCGGGGGCCACCATGGCTACATAGAGTGATACAAGGGGTATATGCCATATCAGGTATTAAACTGGGATTCTATGCATGAAAAACATGCAACCTAATCACTGTATATGGTTTCGGACCCTGCTTTGATCCCGGACATCTCAGGTGGTCCCTCAAGCCTGCCAGGTGCAATTCCTGAGGCAGAGTCAGTAGTAACGCCCGAGTACCACTGGGTGTGGCCCCCACCAAAAAAGTTTAATCTGTCTAGAGAGTATTCATGGATGACATAAGTTGGAAATTATTTTGGCTTTGCTCTGGCCTCTCCCCTTCATTCTTCCATGTGTGGTCAGACATATTCTTCCTGGGGGCTCAGAACAGAGTCCACTCTTTTGTCAGAAGAACAAATCAATGTGGAGCGAAAACAAGTTGCTTAATCAATCCCTATGGTGTAACTGGTTGGAGAAACCAGTCTCTCACCTGCTGGTGGTTTGCTCCCTTGTGGGAACCACTACTTTTTCTCAGCTGTCTTTTTTTTTTTTTTAGCCTTGATTGATGTTGCTCAATTGCAGTGTTTTTCTTTGAGTCTGGCCCTTTCTTGGACTCAGAAGAAATATTTACCTTCATTAGCACTTGCTATTCAGTCAAACTGCAGACTCCAGGAAATTTCTGCAGACAGGGATTTGTGTGTGGGGGATGACAGAGGATGCAGTCCCATTATAATCTGCAGTTCTATTTCTTTTGCCTTGGTGTAGCCGTATTTTGGAGGGTCTGCTTCCTAGAATGATGCCCTTCTTTCTACTTACTCCCTCTTTGATGGAGCTTCCTTCCTGGATGAGTGTGCAAATGTGCATGCTGAGATTGGGTTGTGGACCTTAGAAGCATCCACTGTGAACCACACTCTGGTAGGCAAGTGGCCAGGAGGGACCAGTACAGGCAGGGAGCCTCAGGACCAAGATGGCATTTACTTTGTTTTAATCCAAGCCAGCACTCTTTATACTAACTCTTCAGAT
>PVKC010019407.1:0-19114 GCA_004027635.1 Crocidura indochinensis
CCAGGGGATTGAACCGTAGTCCATCCTAGGTTAGTGCAGGCAAGGCAGGCACCTTACCTCCAAGCATCACTGCCCGGCCCCCTTTTTTGATTTTTGAGCCATACTTAGTGATGCTCAGGGGTTACTCATGGCTATGCACTTAGAAATCGGTCCTGGCTTGGGGGACTATATGGGATGCCGGGGGATCAAATCGCGGTTCATACTGGGTCAGCCGCATGCAAGGCAAATGCCCTACCACTGTGCCATCGCTTCGGCCCCTGAGACAGCTTATGCTGAAGTCCCTGGCTTACGAGCTTTGGCCCAGGACTTCATGTGAGACCGTAACTCAGAACTGAATTTTGCAGAACTGTTGCTTATGAACAAGACTATCACTACATTCTCCAAGAGGCTTAAGACTTCATACAATCTGGGTACTAGATGTTCTAACCTGCAAGCAAAATTTTATATTCCCCAACATGAAAATACCCAGGCTAATTTTGGTCATGTCAATTATGTAGCTGTCAAATAATGGGCACATCAGTGCCCTAAGTAAGCTTTACACTTCTGAAATTTACTATTTACTAAACATAGTTTTGTTACACTATAATTACACCTTTAAAAGTGGCCATGTTCGGAACTCTTGTGTGCTGGTACAGAGACTAAAATTTTCTTTCAGTGCTTCCTTATCCTTCTCCATATTTTACAGAAGGTGGCATTCATTTTATACCTTCCAAATGAATTGTGTTTCTGAAGCTGAATTCATAAAGGAGAAATATAGAGTACTATTTGGGAAATTTGACATTCTAACAGGTTGAATGGAACATAAACCCCCATTTTATACTCTAGGATGTTGGTTGATGAAAAGGTTGTAAACGAATTATGAAATCATCTCTTCATATTTTATCTCTTATGGTGTTGCTAAATGAAAACCTGAACATTTCAGTTGTGCATTTCCTCAGTTTAATGTTTATAGAAAATGAGAATATTAAATAAATGTTCCCATGCTATATTAAGCATTTGTTATCTATAATATTTATTCAATTGAATATTTAGTCTTGAATTTAACAACACAGAGAGAAAGAAGGTGAACCTTCCATTAGTTGATCTGCTCATTAATTCATAGTTAGTGGTTCAAGCCAAGAATTGCAAACATTGGCAAGTATCGGCTGTATGCCAGACATTGTTTAAAGCAATATAGCTGGGACCTATGCATATATATAAATATATATGTATTTATATATATGAAGAAGACAATAGTTGGAATTTATATTGAAATTCTCTTCCATGCATGAGAGGTTATCCAAAATATGAAAGACACTGGTAGGAAGAACAAAATGCCAAAAATAACAGAGAATAAAATTATAGGGGGCAAACTGGACCAATTTATTGATTAAATTTTACAAGGTCTGTCGGGTCATTGTGGGAGGAGTAGTTAAAGTCTGTGTAAAATTTAGAATTGGAGATTATATTGCCTTTTATGATCCAGCTTACTCAAGGTCACATCAAGTCAAATAAAGATTAAGCTTCCATGTGTTATTACACTTCAGCTTGGAAGACTGTGACTTGTTTTTTTAAGAGAAAAAAGAGATAGAATTATGCTTTGAGAAGTTTCGCAAGAAAAGAAAAACAGCAGGCCTCTAGGGAATTACTTTATAATAAATTCTCTACCTAATTTTCTTCCTATTCATGGCCAGCTATAGACTATCCTGAATAATAATTCAAAGCCAATTTATGTTTTTTTGGTGCCACCAGAGGTCATTACACTAAATAAAGTTCAACAATTTAATAAGCTGCCTTAGCTAGGATTCCGATTCTCAAAAAACAGTTAAATTATAAACTCTCCACATGTCTTATATAGGACTTAGTGGTGATTTAGAATTGTATGACTGATTCTATTTAGTAGTCTTATCATAACCTACACCACTAAAGAGGATATAGTGCCATGAAATTGAGAGAACTACACTGTTTAAAAGTCAAAGTACACTGTTAACTCTCTCTCTCTGCTTAGAACTGTTATCCCTAGGACTTTATGAGTACATAATATATTATCCAAAATTATTTTAATTTAACATTAAAATACAATTTAGGGGCTGGAGCATTCGAAGAGATAGGGCATTTGCCTTGCAAGTGACCAGCCTGGGATGGACCCATGTTTGATTCCTGGCATCCCATATGGGTACCTGAGCCAGCCAGGAGCAATTTCTGAGCAAAGAGCCAGGAGTAACCCTTGAGTATCACTGGGTGTGGCACTTCAAATTATATTTAAATCAAAATACCTTTTTTATTTATTTTATTTTTTACTTATTTATTTTGGTTTTGGGGTCACACCCAGCAGCACTCAGGGGTTACTCCTGCTTCTAAGCTCAGAAATCACTCCTGGCAGGCACGGGTGACCATATGAGACACTGGGATTTGAACCACTATCCTGGATCGGCTGCGTGCAAGACAAACACCCAATCACTGTGCCATCTCTCCAGCACTGAAAATACATTTTAATCATAAAAACCCCACTGTGAAGAAATCTAAGTTGCAAAGTAGTAGCATTGAGTTGTTTATTCCATGGTTTAACTGAAATATAGAATATGTCAAGTATGATAAGTATTTTGTCAATATATTTTATGTTGTGACTGTGTGAACTAGGGCATGACCATTTTTTTTCTATTACTCCAGGCTCCAATCTCAGGTCTGCTACTATGTGCATCATCATGGCAAGTGATGTTAGAACATCCTAGCAATATATTTCTAAAATTGTTGGGAGAATTCAAAACAATAGAGATTGTAAAGCACAGCATATTTTCCGATGCATTAAAAAGTAATTAGTAATTGATGGTGGTGGCTGATACTATTGTTAATAGCTACTGTCACACAATTTCCTCTCTCAATAATCTTAGGAGCGCAAACTATTGCAAATGATCATAATAAGACTCTTGCCTCAAGCAGAAGTCAGGGTTCAGCTGAATAGCAGCAATATTAAGAAGTTTGTTCTCTTCCTTTAAGTGATACTTCATTTGCTAGGGCCCTTCATTAATTAGGACTTCTTTCTCGACATGGGTGTGAGTTAAGTGTTTAAGAAAAGACATCAACATAATGACAATATTGCTGAGCAAGTAGAAAATAATATATAATTTCTCGAATACCTACCCTATATCAGATATTTCATGATGTAATTTACTAATATTCTCCATCATTTTCCCTGCAAAACAATTTCATTTCCTTCGATTCTCCTCAAATGCGCATTTACTATAAAAGTGGCAATTATTTCCAATAAAATGGCTTCCTTATAATTCTCTCTTGTCTTCTCTTTCTTTTTGGTGCTCAGCATCACTCACATAATAGGTGGTAAACCATTCTCTGTTAACTTTTCTGTCTCCTGTGTCTAGATGAGGTACATAATAGTTCAATGTACTTGTTTACAGCTGTAACCCTAGTCCCACCACAAGTACACAGTCAAGAGATATTTGTTGAATGAATGGACAAATCATTTTAATAAGGCTTCGTATCCATAGATTTAGTGTATCACCAAACTGAAAATCAAAGTAATGTGGAAATTTTTCAGGGTATACTTCATGTAACTAAACTTATGTGGTAGTCAATAATTCCACTCAAATCTTAACTCCACATTTCTTCATTAATACTGCCCTAATCTAGCAACCATTCATTTTTACTGGATTATCAAAGTTCTCCTCTGCTTTATTTTCTAAGACCATAGAAGGAATGAATCAAAATTCAGTCTGTGAACAGAATTTATTTCAAACAAGGCATCTACTGCTCATCTACTTTGCTTTGTTTTGTGGGGCCACGCCTGTGTTACTCAGAGCTTACTCCTGGCTCTTCAATCAGGGATTACTCTTATCAGGGTGCAAGGGATCAAGTGGGGTACTAGGGAATGAATCCAGGTTTGCAACATGCAAGCAAGTCTCATATCTGATAGGCTCTCTAGAGCATGTTTTATACATAAATTTTCATGTATTGGAGATGGAATTTCATGTATTAGAAATGGATAAGAAAGAAGAAGAAATTCAGTTGTGCACCCATCTTGCTTTTAAACTAAATAAAAAGACTTAAATAGGGGCCAGAAAGATAGCATGGAGGTAGGGCGTTTGCCTTGCATGCAGAAGGATGGTGGTTCGAATCCCTGCATCCCTTATGGTCCCCTGAGTCTGCTAGGAGTGATTTCTGAGTGTAGAGCCACAAGTAACCCCTGAGTGCTGCTGAGTGTGACCCAAGAACAACAATACAGCAACAACAACAAAAAGACTTAAAATAGATTTTTAATTTTCCAGTATTACTCTGTATTTACAGATTTTTAGCCAATAGCCTCCTGTTCAGCAGCACCTTTTTTCTGAGATGAAAACAGAATTTATATCACCAACAACGGTAAATTGACTACTTCTCTGAACTTCCTTCTTTAAAAATTCACTACAAAGAACATAAGCATGAAATCAATGACTTTTCTCTAGTTATTTGCTTATGTGTGATTTCCTGTGCTTAGATTTTGTTTTGCACAGAATTTTCATATAGAGTACAATAGAGATGCTATAGACAAGTTGAGTAATGTAGTTTACTTGTCTGTGACATAGGTCTCTTTTTTCCCAACAGGTTGAAAATAGTTATGCAACATTTTCCCAAATGCTTTTAAAGAGCACTGCTTATATTAAATGCTTCACACATGCTCAAGCAATAATATGTGGAGAGAAAGGGTAGTTTGCGATATTTGTATTAAACAACTATACTGATATTATGTGTAGATATTCATAGCTGATACTGGTGAGGAGTAGAAATTGGTTAGTTTCTTTCCTCTTGGAATGTAATATTCTATTATAATGTGAAGAAAATTCCAGACTGAATTATTTCTAGATATTTATTCATAAGTAAATACAGAAAAGTCAGAAAATGCTGTCAAAAGCCAATGCTCTCAAATTTTTAAGGATAAAAACGATTTTAAGAAGCACTTCAACTTCTATCTGAAAAATTACCACAAATCTCCTTTAATGTGACCAAATATTACTTTGTGTGAAAATTTCTCCTAAGGAAAGATATTAGAGAAGGAATGATGCTAATCAAGCTTGTATGATTCAGGCAATCAAGCAGCTTCCAGAGATAGTATTCAAATGTAGAGCATCATTTTTCATATTACAGGACAAATTCTTAATAGATCTGTATACAGGATTACAAGGAGATGGTACTATCCACAATAGATCTACCACCAAACACACAGAAATGTCACTGATCACATCAATGAAATAAAATATTCTGCTATTAATATCAATCCGGAAACTGCGCAAACTCCATTTATCCTCCCTATGATGGGATGGTGAAGGCTCTTGGTGAAGTTCATTCAATGCGAGGCTGGGCTAGAGGATATGGTTTTGCTTAGGTCCTACGGGGCCCAGAGTAACCTGGCCCAACACTATGATGCTGGGGCCTTTTTAAAATGAATTACTTTATTTAAACACCATGGTTACAAAATTCATCTTTGAGTTTCAGTCATATGATTTATATTGCCCTTCATCCATGAACATTTCCTGCCACTAATGTCCCCAGTTTCCTTGCCATCCTTATCACTTCTTGCCTCTCAGGCAGGCATTTCACTATTCTCTCTTTCCTTTTTCCTTTGAGACACTATACTTTGCACTTTTGTTAATGAAGGGGTATCATGCATGTAACTATATCTCTTCTCAGCACTCATTTCTTGTCCAGAGTGATCAGTTCCAACTATCAATGTTCTAGTGGCCCCTTCTCTATCCTACCTGAACTAACCCACTATTTGTGGCAAACTTTCTACCAGGGACTGGTCCTCTTGGCTCCCATCTCTATTGTCACTGGAGTGATACCATTCTATATCTAATCCTTTCCTTCTGATTCATTTAACTCAAGCTTTAGGGATATACATTGTAGTGCTCCTGGATCCAATTGGGGTTAGAAAGGCAATCACCTTGCTCTTTTGACTAATAGTCTGGTCTCCATCATAGACATCTGTATTTGATTCTTTGATCACTTCCTGCTTTTCCTTTTCCACCTCACAGCCTTTTTGAGTTGTAAAAGCTCATCCAGGGACACCAGATGTTGTGGCTGGCTTTGCCATAGTTCTAAATGAATAGGTCTGGAACAAGGAGGCGGCACAATGCACAGAATAAACTAGCTTGAGCGAGAAGAGCATAAGGTTAGAGGCCTCCCAGCTTTCTGGAGCCAGCTGATCCCACACTCTACTTCCCTTGCCAACTTTAATCGACCAGAACAAAGGTCAATAACACCTGGAGGACAGAGTTAACAAAAACAAAAATATTTTTGCTGATAAAGCCTAGGTTTGTCTCTCATTGAGTCTAGGTGGGGAGTTTACAATTCAAAAAGGGTGTGAGAAAAAAGGAAGAGCAGGGAGTGATCTAAGAATCACATACAGGTATCTACATCCATAATCCACTTTTTCTTTGCCTTTTCAATTTTGGACCATACATAGTGCATGGGGGTTCTATATAGTATGGGAAATCAAAGCAGGGTCAGGAGCATGTGAGGAAAGTGCCTTTTTCTTTCCTATATTTATGCCCTCCCATCTGTTTTTAATAACAGCCTGTTAGATAGAAAATTACTTCGAGTAGCTCTGAGGAGAAAAAGTGCATTTATAGAGATTGCCTTTGGAAATGATGACTCTAGAGCTTAGCATAAGCTTAGTAGATTTAGTCTGCCTACTTTCAATGCTGAAGAAATTTAAATAAATTATAGACATTTGAACAACTGTGGAGGTCATTTGAAGAGTAATCCATAATTTATCTTTCTAAATTAATAGCCCCCTCTCAAGCCTACGTCTATGACAGGCACATTTTTCTTCCCCATTTTAGGAAGTGTGTTTTAACCTACTGTTACCAATCGGGTATCATACATGTTACTTTACCTCCTTTCAGCAACTTGTCCTGGTCCAGAGTGAACACTTCCCTCTATTACTGTTGTACTGGTACCTTGCTTAACCTAACCCTGTCACCTGCTGCCCAATGACAAACTTTCTACTAAGGACCAGATCTCTTGCTCTTTCTTTATAGAAACTTTGGACATTAGTTAGTTTCTTTATATCTCACACATGAATGAGATCATTCTCTGTAGGTCTATGTCCCTCTGATTATTTTCTGTCAACACACAGCACTCTCCAGATCCATCCATAGATCATCAAATTTCATAACTTCATCTTTTCCAGTTGTCAAGTAGTATTCTACTGTGTATATGTACCATACTTTATCTAGTCATCTGTTCTTGAGCACTTAGATTCTTTCCAGATTTTTGGCTATTGTGAATATTGCTTCGATAAAGAGAGGAGTGCAGATACTTTTTCTGCATTGTGTTTTAGGGCCTTTGGGATATATTTCCAAGAGCAGAATTGCTGGGTCAAATGAAAACTCAATTCCTAGTTTTCTTTTTAAGGAATGTCCATATTGTTTCCCAAAAAGCCAGTTGATATTCCCATCAGTAATGAAAAAGGGTCACTCTTTTTGGCATCCCCACCAACATTTGTTAATGCTAATTTAGTGACTGCCAGCCTCTATGCTGTGAGGTGATTTCTCATTTTTTTAAAATTTGCTTTTCACTGATGCTAACTCGATCTAGAACATATGTATGCATTTTGGTAATCTTATTTCTTTGGAAAAAGTTGCTTATCTCTTCTCCCCATTTTTGAGGAAGTTGAATTTTTGGATAAAATTTACTTATTAATATTTTAAGGAAGCTCTTCTTGAAGTGGGGTCCCTGGACCAGGTGCATCAGCATTAACTGGAAACGTGGCTAGAAATATAAACTTCTAAGTCCCAATCCAGAGTTTTTGAAATAGAACTCCAGAAGTCTGGGACTTAATAGGTCTGAGGTCATTCTCATGCAGGCACATGAAAGCATGAGAAGCAGCATTTGAAGAACATAAGGATCTTACTATTCAGACTGATTCTGATAAGAAACAGTGTTTTCTTCGTCAATATAGATAGATGGTTCTCTACTGGGAGAAGCATTGTTGGAGGATGGGAAATACCCAGATTTTCTTAGAGCTTACTCCTACTCTGCACTCAGAGATCATTCCTGGCAAGGCTGGGAGGCTATCTGGGGTGCTGAGGATCAAACCCAGGTCAAATGTGTGCAAGACAAATACCCTGCCTACATACTATGCCTCTGCCCCCTATGAGAAACATTTTAAAAACTATTATCTACCTTACATGCAAGTATTAATATTATTTCTTATACTAGTTTTTTTTTTTGTTTGGGGCCATTCCCAGCAATTCTCAGGGTCTACTCTAAAGTCTATGTCTGGAGGTTACTCACAGCAATGGCTCAGGGGACCAAGCAGTGGCAGGGTTCTATCATGGTCGCCCTGCATACAAAGCATGCACTCAACCTGTTGCTATCTCAGGACCCCCTTATAACAATATTTATGTTTAACCAGATTTACTTAGGGGGAGGGATATGGACATGTAGGTAGTGGGATTTGTAATTTACTTGTGGTCTGCAGTTCAAGACAATAAGACAGGAAAAGAGGTCACAATCTAATTAACTTTCTAATTAAAGGAACATGGTCGCTTTCTAATTACACTTACAAAGAATAAAACATAGCATGTAATTAGAAAGTTACTCTGCTCTATTTAAAATTTGCACTGTGTCAGCTATTTCATCATCATCATTATTGCTTAACATTCATTCTGAAAGGCAGAATCTATTTTCAATTTCAATCTATTTTGGAAGCGCTTTTATTTATTACTCACATCGAAATTGCAAACTAGGCCAGTATTTCACAGATTGATACAATGAGATGCCAGAAAATTCATAGCATCCACACTATATATCATTTATAAGAGTTAGGACTTTAGCTCATGGTCTTTGGTCGATATTTTTCCCCTTGTGCACTGTGGAACTATTCCATTCTTAATATTTTGTCTGCCTTCTTTTGGCAGATGTCAACACTATTTCCATGATACATATGTAACCATGACAATCACATGCTTTGAAAAGCACCAATCTACTAGAATCTTCTCTTTTGAGTCTATCCCTTAGGCCTGGATCCATTACAACACTCAGATCTCACCGACCATGTGCAAACATTAACTCATAATAAAAGTCCACCAATAGAAATTCTAAAATGCTTTACTCTTTAGATTCTCAAGAATGTGTGTGTGTATCCATAAAGAGCTCAGGATACTTTTTGAAGAGAAAAACACACCAAAGTGAAAATTAGGCAGCCTTCTGGTTTAACGACACAAAGTTGAAATTAAACATGCCATTTTTCACTAAACATTGTTTCCCATTACTGAAGAGAAGTGAGGGGCCTGAGGGTCTACTGCATTACAAATCTCATGTGCTTTAGATAGGTAGTAAATCACTTGCGTTTTGCCTATAGTGCTTTCTGCCAAGCTCAGCATTTATTGCTTACAGCTGAATACAGCCACTTAAATCATCCATCACCTTTTTATAACCAACTGTAGCTTTCCTTCTTAAACACCAAGGAACTGGCACATTGTCAGAATGAGAATTAGTGAGGGATACCTTCACATACTGAAAAGTACCAGGCAAGCAATAAACAGTTCTATGAATTTTATAAGAGAGGAAAACTAGAATACATTTACTGATATAAGAGCTAAGAGCTTCTGAAATAATCCACCCACCTACTAACCTTACATCTGACTTTCTGTGCTACCATCTTCCCAAATGCTTAGATAATTTAATATGAATTTCAGTGACACATATTTTTATAGATCAAAAACATATTTCGTGGTTTTTGGGTCACACCTGGCAGTGCTCAGGGGTTACTCCTGGCTCCATGCTCAGAAATTGCTCCTGGCAGGCACGGGGGACCATATGGGGCACCGAAATTCGAACCGATGACCTTTTGCATGAAAGGCAAACGCCTTACCTCCATGCTATCTCCCGGGCCCCACATATTTCATATTTGAGGAAAAATACAGATTTTAGAAAAAAAAAGTCACATCAAGTATTTGATATCTAGGAAGACCTCTCCCTCCACATTGTACTTCTTTAGATTAGTCGTTCTAAAAATGTTACAGCAAATGGCAATATTTTTGGGGGGTAGGGTTGGGGCTAGACTCAGTTGTCCTCAGGGCTTACTAGCTGATGGCTCAGGGAACCTTATGGTCTAACTATTGAACTTGGGTCTGCCCTGTGAAAGGCAAACTTCTTGCCTGCGGTTCTCTTTCCCTCTCTTCTCTTCCCTCTCTTGTCCCAAAATAGTAATTATAAAAGACTTTGGCCCTAACTCTCATTTTCCATAGTAGAGCTATGAGGTCGTCAAGCTTGCTAACAGAAGTTGCTACATTTCTACCAATCTTACTTTTCCAAGTTTGGTAAAATATTCCTTCCCAAATCTGTTTGATAAGGAGTTTATAACATGCTAGAATACATAGTGAATTTATTTATTTATTTATTTTTGGTTTTGGGTCACACCCGGCAGTGCGCAGGGGTTACTCCTGTCTCTATGCTCAGAAATAGCTCCTGGCAGGGTGAGGGGACCACATGGGATTCTAGTAATCGAACCACTGTCTGTCCTAGATTGGCTACGTGCAAAGCAAATGCCCTACCGCTGTGTTATCTCTTCGGTCCCAAACTTATTAAAATATATACATGCCTGAATTCTATTCACAGACACTAGATTTCATTTTTTATGCTGGGGTTAAAAGTAAAGGCTTTTTTGTCAGTATTGTAGCAGTACTCACGGGCCAGGATCTTACAATGGTCAGAAGCCAGTACTTATCCTTCAGTGCTCAAGGACAAGTAAGACTACACCCAGTGGTACGTGGGTGGGGTTGGAGTAGTGTGAAACCTTGGCTGCAATCTAGGGTCTTACACAAGGAAGGCGCGTGCTCTACCACTTGAGTTATTAACCTCATCTGAATACTAAGGGTATTTAATTTCCTACAGTTGTATCAAAAATGGAGAACCTCTTTCTAAAATTAAGCAGCAGCAAGAGTAAGAAAATTATTTTATTCCACGGTATTTCTCATCTTATTTTTCCTCAATATTTGAGCCTTCTTAATTCACTCAGTGTAAAAGGTTTTCTGCTCTAAGGAGAAAAAAAAAAAAACCTCCATCCATTGTCACCTAAAAAGTGCAGCACTCAGTCGACATTAATCCATACTTTTTATAGTAAACTTTGCAGTGGTTTATTTCCTTAAAAAGCGGAGGGCAGTTTTTTTGTGAAAGATTATGTTAAAGGAAGTTTGGGATTCATATAAAAATTGAAAAGTGGGTCTAGAAATGTTCTATATACCACTTAACCCCTGAAAACTTTAATCTTTGCCAGAATTCATTATGTTTTTCTTGACCTAGTTCTCTTTTTTATATATTTCCCCACATATTTTTTGTAACAGTATATATAAAGAATTTTCAAAAGAGATGACCTAAGAAAAGTTGAAGAAAGAAGTGCTAAAATGACTCTCAGACATTGTATGTCATTTAACTCTGTGACCAGTTTGTATAATTCACATCACACACAGCTACATTTTTATCACATTTATATGCTTTACTTGGGACTGGACATACCTTATGGTGCTCAAGGGGTACTCCTGGCTCAGTGGTTACATATTATTCCTGACATGGGGGAACCATATACAGTGCTTGAGACTGAATAGGGCCTTAATTAGCAAATGCCTTAATTCCTGTACTATCTCCTTAAAAACTAAGCTATAAACTCTCTGGGAATAGTGTCAATGCCTTGTGCATATGTTATTAGACACATAACTAGCTTTTGAGTATTTATTAGGCTAATATAGAATACCACGTTTACTAGCTCTTGTGATTTATTGTAGTCACTCTTGATAAAACCTCCTAAACATATTGATATATATTTCATACCAACATATTAAACATTATTTGTTAGAATTCTAGTTTCAAAAATGATATCATTATTGAGGTGCCATCATTTACAATAGAGTTAATAAATTTATACATACATCATTTCCACACCACACTCACCATCAGAATTCCTGTGTCCCTCCATCAGTGTCCCGAGGACCCCTAATATACATCGATATTCAAGCTATGTAAACGCAGTTCTGTAGAAAAACTACCCAGTTCTATTGCCTTTGACCATTTATTACTCCCATTATTGTATCTTGCATATCAGACAGTATCATTCTCTATCTGTTCCTCTCCTTCTAGTTGACCATGCTCAACACAATAACCTCATGTTCCAACCACATAGAGGTAAACTGCATGATTTTCTATTTTCTTTCAGCTAAGTATATATTGTGTATACATTGTGTATATATACCTTGTTTTTTCATATTGTGTCATTTTTCATTATCAGTCTTTACATAATTATCCTCTCAATTATTACTATTTTTAGAAAACATTTTTAATTTAACTTCCAAAAATTCTAAAAAGATATCATGAGGAGCTGGAGAAATAGCACAATGGGTAGGCCACTTGCTTTGCTTGAGCTCACCAGGAGTGATTCCTGAGAAAAGAGCCAGGATTACTCCCTGAGCACCACTGGATGTGACCCCAAAAACCAATAAATCATTTTAAAAAATTTATAAAATAAAGAATATCGAAAACGACTTATATTTATACCAGGTGCATACGGTTGGCTCAGTAGCAAAATAAATTAGTAAATTAATCACAGTTTAAATTAGAAAAACTACATGATCATATCAATATATGCAAGAAAAGCATCTGACAAAATTCAACATCAATATATGATTGAGAGACTTAATAATATATTCATTGAGGGAAATTTCATCAATTTGACAAAAATAATATTACAAAATTATAGCTAGCTAACATCAAACTTGTTAATAGAAATAGCAAAGTTTTCCACAAAGATCAGAAAGAAGAAAAGCTGTCTATTTTTGCTACTACTTTTCATTATGGAACTGGAATTTCTATAGGATGCAAGAAATCAAGAAAAGGAAACAAATACATATGTAATATTGTAAAAATGATTAAATCTTCATTTTTCACAGATTACATGTTATTTGTGGAAAATATAAAATTGAGCCAAAACTCCTGATAATATTTATCATAGAAAGGTTGCAGGATATAAGAATAATACACAAAATTCAGCTGCTTCCTTACATACCATTAACAAATAAATAGAATCTTATATTGAAAACATGATAGAATGGACTGAGGATATGAAGCAAGTTGAAGGGAACATGTCTTGTACATATTAGTTACTCTGTACAATCTTCAAAATTGCCTAGTTCCTAATGGGCAACAGCATATATATGGTTCATAGGGCAGTTAGCAAATGAAATAGATTATGCTTATTAGCACCCTTCAAATGTAATATTAGATATTAACATAAAAACATATGTAAAGCCCTTGGAGGAAAATTACAATATTATGATGCAAAAAATAAAAGAACAAAATAAATGGAGGAAAATTCTGTTACTAAATGGAAATATATAATATAGTTAAAATATAAATATTGCATGTAAAAAACAGATTAATCAAATAATACAGGAATAGATAGAGGGGGGAAATTTGGGTTTAGTAATGTTTTCCAACATCAAGACTTCTTACTAAGTTACACTAACCAGGTAAAATAAGACAGCAGATAAGTTGCTTGCCTTGCACGTGACTGACCTAAATTCGATCCCTGGCATTTCATATGGTCCCAGAAACACCACCTGGACTGTAGATCCAGGAATAACCCTTAGTATGGAAGGGTGTGGCCCCCTAAACAAAAATAATATGAGATATTTGGGAAAGGACATACCAATTCATTCCTGGAACAGAATTATAAGGACGAGAAATAATATACTAACTATCTTCACATAAATATAGTCAATTATCTTTGACAAAAGCAACAGCATGTACTAAGCCCATTGAATTATGTCTCCAGACCCTGAAATGTTTTTCGATATGATAATAAAATATGAATGATCCATGAGATGCGCATTAACATTTTTTAAGTTCTTTGAAAAGAGCTTTCAAGAGAATGAAAGGACAATCCAAACACTGGGTGACAGTATTCACAGATGTGCATCTGCTAAAAGAGTCATTTGTTTAAACCATAAAGAACAATTGAAGTTCAACAAAAAGTGAATGAATAATTTGATTGAAAAATGGACAGAAACCCTTAATAGATAACTTACTAAAGGAGATATACAGAACATCATATATGCAGATTACAGAATATATAATGAAAGTAAAGCTGCTCCACATCATATATCATCAGGATAATGCAAGTTCAGCACCATGTGAATTGCACTACAAACTTATTGAATAGTCAAACTCTAGAACTGACCACAGCAAATGCTTGTGAGGGTAGGAATTGACAGAAACCTTTTCATTGCCTATTGCAATAACAAAATGATACAACTGCTTTAAAGTTAGGTTATAAGTATTGCACAAAAAAGTTAATATTAGCATAGAAATCAGAAATTATTCTTTTGATATTTACCCCCAAATTTTACATATTTAGAACCATACACAAACATGATCATGATTAAAAATCTCTAAAGCTAGGAAGCAACCAGATGTCGTTGTTTCAAATAGTGAATAACTGGCGGTATATTAAAGCAATGGGTTATTATTCAGTACTAAAACAAATGAGCTATGAAGAAATAAAAAACTTGGAAGTTAATTAAATGTATATCACTAAGTGGAAGAAACACTAAAAAAAACTACAGACAGGCCAGAAATATAGTATCTCAAGTAGAGCATTGGTCAGACAGGGTTTGATCCCCAGCACCCCATATGGTTTTTCATGTCCAACCCTACAACCTCAGCACCACTGGGCATGGTCTCAAAGTAAATTAAAATAGCTAAATACTATGAAAATGGAAATTTTTGTAAAGGTAATATGGAACTAGGGGCTGGAGCAATAGCACGGTGGGTAGGGCATTTGCCTTGCATACAGCTGACCCAGGTTTGATCCTCAGCACACCATATGGTCCCCTTAGTCTGCCAGGAATAATTTCTGAGTGCAGAGCCAGGAGTAACTCTCTTTAACTGCCACTGAGTGTGACCAATTCCTTCCACAAAAATATGGAACTAATAACAAATCACTGGATTCCATGATGTAGATGGAAAGAGGAATTAATAAATAGGCCACAGAAGATTTGCATGACATTGAAATTACTCTCCTTAATACTATCATGGTGATACATATCATTATATATATATTTTTTTCAAACTTGCATCATGTACAATACCAAGAGAGTGAACATTCATGTGATCTATAGACCTTCACTGATTGTGATGGGTCAATACAGGCTCACAGGGTATGAAAAAATATTTTAAAAAAATTGCAGCACCATGATTTACGAAGATACTCACACTTGAAATTTAGGCATACATTGTTCCAGAATCAGTTCGACAATCAGTGTCAACTAACTTCCTCTACTATGTTCCCATGTCTTTTCCCAGACCGACCTCCCCCACAACTGCCATTTTAACAGACACCCTTTGGAGATTGGTTGTTAAATTTTGAGTGTCATTATTTCAGTGTTGTTGAGTCAGTGGTTTAGACATTTAGTTCTGCTTTCTTTAACACCATTGACGTTACTGAATCTACAAAAGCCCTGACCCCTGTAACTTCTCATCCATTTTCCCCTCCCCATCTCTCTATTTCTTTCCTTTTCCCTATACTCTGTGGTCAAGGTCATCCCCCCTTTAAATCACTAAATTTCCATATATAGGCGATGAAGTGGTGACACAAGTGGTAGGGTGTTTGCCTTGCATGTGCTAACCTAGGACAGATCGTGGTTCGATCCCCCAGTGTCCCATATGGTCCCCCAAGCCAGGAGCGATTTCTGAGCAGATAGCCAGGAGTAACCCCTGAGTATCACTGGGTGTGGCCCCAACCCCCCAAATAAATACATAAGTAAATTCCCATATATATGGGATTAACATATTAATTAACATATACATGTTTTCCCTTTTAAAAGAGTTGATACTGGAGGAGACAATGAATGTGCATGAGGAGGGGATATATGAAAACTTTGTTGTTTGCCTAATCTTTCTATAACTTAAAATTATTTTTTTCATTTTACCTTTTTTATTAATAAATTTTATTTTGATCAAAGTGGATTACAAATCATTCACAGTAGTATTTCAGGTACATTGTCACATTGAATCAAGGGCATTCCCACCACCAATGTTGTCCTCCCTCCACCCCTTTTCCCAGCATAAAAACCATATCACCCCTCCTTTGCCCCCCAGGCTGCTAGTATAAGTGGTCCCTCTGGTTCTAGCCTGTTGTAGATTGGGTATCAATTCTGTTGTAGTTGACTTTGGATTTGGTGTTTAAGTCGATCATATTTTATTTCTACTCAATATTCAAACAACTGTTTGGTCTTGGTGCCCTCCGTTATTTCCCCCTCAATTTGTGAGGCAGAACAAGATGGTTCAAGTTATGTGGTTCTGTTTGGAGATAAGAAAGGGGAAAAAGAGAAAAAAGGGTTGGCAAAAATTCAAACAAGCAAAAAACGGGTGGAGTCTTCTAGAGACTATAAAAATCAGTTTAAGAAAGGAAAATGAAAAAGGAAGGAAAACATAAAAATAATGCAAGAAAAAGTGTAAGGTTTGAGATAGTACAGAAGTAAAGCTCTTATTTTGCATGCAGTCAAGCATAGTTTGGCGTATGATCTGTCAGCACCTCCAGAGGTTCTTCCTCAGGACTAGTCCCTGAATATCACAGGATGTGTCCCAAATATCCCTTCCCTTCAAGAGGTAAGTGGTTGTGTTCTTCACAGTAGCCTAGGTGTGCTGAGAATCAAGGCAGTCACTTCATGATGGATTATCACAGAAAAGAGCTTTCCCAATGACTCAGAGAAGCAAATGACACTAAATGATATTATGGTGCAACCTGTCTAGCTACTAGTGAGAACATTTCAATTGAATTTTGAAGGTTGCAATAAGACAGCTCTGGGTTGCTAACCTAATGTGATATCACATAGAGCTGGGACTAGGCTGCCACAAAAAGATATGTAGGAAATGAAATGAAAGAAAGCACTCATTCTTAGGAGTCTGGAGATAAGAGTAGCCAGATATAAATAAGCACATTAGGCAAATGCAGTTAGCACTGGGGAGGTCTGACAGCAGATAGATTTTAGGCACTAATTTACAGTGGCGAGGGCTGTTAAGCCCCAACTGTCCAAGATTAAGGTTAGAATAGAAACTAAAGAGTTACTAACTAACTGACTATTGTAACAGAGTCTAAATCAAGTTTTCTTCTATTACAGTAAACCACATTAAATTGCTGGCATTTGGCCACGAGAGATCTACACAGACTGGCAATTTCACAAATTCCAGTGCAATCGATCTTCCCTTTTCCCCTTCTAAGGCACATGTAAGCTGGGAATCTGAATAGAATACAAATAGAAAAAGAGGGGTTCAGAAATACTGGCTTAGAGTACGAATGTTCGATAATGAAACAACTCTTAGGTGTACAGCACTATATGAAAAACTTATTGTGTGCAGTTTTTATCTACACGACCCTGGTAACATTTTCCCTTATTCAGTTGCAACTTCTTCCAGTAGGTTCTAGTACTCACTCTTGGCATCAAAATTCGATACAGCCACATGCAGAGCATCATTAGTTATACCTTGTGTTTTGGTAAATGGAAGAGAGAGTCATCAGACTGTATTTTCAATGTCTAAAATGTTGATGTTCTTTGGAAGTGAGTAAAGCAAATATTTTTGTAAAATGATTTATCCTGAAGGGGCCAGACTGATACTACAGTGGGTTAGGCATTTGCTTTGCATGGGGTTGACACAAATTCTATCCCTGGCAGTCCATATGATCTCCCAAGCACCACCAGGAATATTTTCTGAGTGCAGATCCTGGACTTCCCTAAAAATAATTTATCCTGAAAACACTTTTTTTTTTTGCCTTTTTTGGGCCACACCCGGTGGCGCTCAGGGGTTACTCTTGACTATGCACTCAGAAATCGCTCCTGGCTTGGTGGACCATATGGGACTCCAGGGGATCAAACCGTGGTCCGTCCTAGATCAGCCACGTGCAAGACAAACCTCCTACCACTGTGCCACCACTCCGGCCCTCGAAAACACTTTCTTTAGCATTGCCTTGAAAAGATTACTGAGGTAGATAGGCAATATGCTAACTAGGTAACTTAATTCATTTGTAGAAAGATAAAGAAATCTTATATGGGATTAATTTTAATTAATAATAGGCTTAATTATAATTACTCTATCATATTTATTACACAGTAACTCATCTTTCCCTAGGTTTTAAACTTTTTTAGGGGGTGGGAAACCAGGCAGCAATGTGGGATTTCTTTTAGCTCAATGCAGAAAAATTATTCAGGCATGCTTGGGGAACCATATGGGATGATGAGGATCAAATCCGGGTTGGCCATGATTAAGGCAAACACCTAACCCACCGTGCTATCACTCCGGCGCCCTGTAGGTTTAAAATTTTCACCAAAGGTTTTCTTCTTCAGCATTTGAATATCTGTAAGGTAACTTACAATTAGATATACTTAATTTTATTGAAATTCATTGCTTTTCTTACCAGTGAAGTCATGTTATGCAATTTTCAGGCAAAATTATTTCAAGTGAAGCTAAGAGGGACTCTTGATTCAAGTACGCAATTCATTTTCTCTTTGCATTAAAATATCTTGTTGCGAAGATAGGTGTCTGATTCCCAGCTGTGGTGTTCATGCATTTTTGCAAAGATTTATATATTCGTATTGGGCCAGACAAGCAATTTATGTTCGCTTAAGTATAGCTAGAAGGATGCATTGATAAATGCTCTTAAAAGCAGAATTACATAAAATAATAAATACATTATAAATATACACTCATATGTGCTTATGTTATATAATTTTCTTTTCTTTTTTGGTTTTTGGGCCACACCCGGTGACGCTCAGGGGTTACTCCTGGCTATGCTCTCAGAAGTCGCTCCTGGCTTGGGGGATCATATGGGGACCCGGGGGATCGAACCGTGGTCCATCCTAGGCTAGTGCAGGCAAGTCAGGCACCAAGCGCCACCACCCGGCCCCCAATAATTTTCAATATTCATATTGATAAAGAACAGTATATCTGGGACAGTTTAGTACCAACTTTTAAATTTTTAGGTGCAGTGAGTTATAGAAATGTATGTGAGTCATATTGGTTCTTGTAGACTCAGGTTTAGCAATGGATCCATAATTCCTTATTTGCAATTCGGAATTTCTATTAACTG
>PVKC010019408.1:0-12105 GCA_004027635.1 Crocidura indochinensis
GGGAGAAACTATTCACCCAATACCCATCAGATAAGGGCCTAATTTCCAAAATATACAAGGCGCTGACAGAACTTTACAAGAAAAAAACATCTAATCCTATCAAAAAATGGGGAGAAGAAATGGACAGACACTTTGACAAGGAAGAAATACAAATGGCCAAAAGACACATGAAAAAATGCTCCACATCACTAATCATCAGAGAGATGCAAATCAAAACAACTATGAAGTACCACCTCACACCACAGAGATTGGCACACATCAGAAAGAACGAGAACAAACAGTGTTGGCGGGGATGTGGAGAGAAAGGAACTCTTATCCACTGCTGGTGGGAATGCCGTGTAGTTCAACCTTTATGGAAAGCGATATGGAGATTCCTCCAGAAAATGGTGATGGAAATGTTGCACTGGTGATGGGTGGTGTTCTTTCCATGACTGAAACCCAAACACATTTATGTATGTAATCAAGGTGTTAAAATAAAAAAAAATTAAAAAAAAAAGAAATGAAAAGGGGGCGATATTGCAGAGGGTAATCAGAGACTACTTTGAGAAACTATGCCACTAACCATGAGAACCTGGAAGAAATGGATAAATTCTTGGATTATTATAACCTTTTGTGGCTGAATAAGGAGGAGGTAGTAAAAAAAAGTGTAAATAATTTATTGCTGTGTAATATTACGTGGTAAATAATCATTTATGAGTCCACTCATGGTAATTTAGCAGGGGTGCATCATTTATATGTTTATTTTCTGGGTTATAATTGGTGGTGCTCAGGGGTTACCTCTGGCTCTTGTGATGATATGGGATGCCAAGAATTGAAGCCTGCTGAACTGCTTAAGGCAAGTGCCCTACCTATTGCGCTCAAGCTCCAGTGTTGCATTATTAATAATAGATTAACTTGGTTTAGTTTCATGTTTTACTATAACAATATACAGAAGATTATAGAGAAAGTAGAGAATATACATAAGGTGTATATTCATAAACTGGGTACTACTTCCAGAAAGGCAGATGAATGGCTGCAGAAAACGTACTATTTATGGCATTTGTATTTTATGAGCCCTGTCCCCATGAGTATCACCAGGAATAATTTCTAAATGCAGAGCCAGGAGTAAACTTTGAGCACCACCCTGTAAGGCCGCTTCCCCACTGCCTCCAAAATGTTCATAGAGAATGAAACAAATGATGGAGAGAGGTTACAGATTGAGAATACAGTGACAGAATTTAGGATTAGAAATAACAAGGAAAAGAAAGGAGGAAATCTAGTAGGAATGAGGAAATTATAATATTATGATTATACAAACAAAGTAGTTTATTCAGTTATTATTTGAATGTCTATCCTGTTCTAGTTACTGATTGTAGAGTATCAAGTCTTTACTATTCTATGAAATTGCCACTAGATGTCAGTCTGATTCATATGGCAAAACTGGCCCTAACAACCTTCAAGCTATTAGACTGAAAGTCAAACCTATGTTGACAGGCTTTAATAGTTTATCAGGTTGAGATATCTCTTTATAATAGAAAAAAGGGAGCATACATGTATTTGTGTAATATATTTGCAAAGATGCTAATTTCCTGTGGTGTTTAATTTTTTCTGTGCTATTAAAGCAAATTCTAGTTTTTGTGAAGTATTTTTCCCCAAGTACTATTTTAGGTATTTGTTAGATTGGTTTTGATTTTATAGACATGAATGAATTTTTAAGCACTGATGAAACAGATAATTTCTAAGTGCTTAAGATTTGTCTATGTATATACCATAATTCTGTGTGTGTGACTTGTAAAGCCTTCTTTATCTGACTTTCTGTTCTTACGTATAAGAATTGTATAGATTTCACCCAATTTTGATTATTTTTTAATCTTAACCAAACAGAATCTCAAAGTATATTTTTGCTTTTAATATCTTTATTTTCAAAGAAAGGTTTTATGTATAGAAAACTTGTCAGATTTTTTTTGTCTACTTATAAGATTTCCCAGTTTGAGTCTTTCTCATTGTTTATGGACAACTATGCAATATATCATCATCATCATCATCACCATCATCATCATCATCACAGTTGTCAGTGTTAAGGAATGTATGGCTATTCCCATGAAATGCTTAGGTAGACCCAGTGGTACTTAGGATTTATGTTACTAGAGCCATAACCAGACCTTCCCACCTGCAAGAAAATCTCTGCCTGCCACTTGAGTCGCTTATCCATACAATTGAAATATAATTGTTGAACAGGAACAAATAAAATTTTCATATCTTTGTTGTTGAATTTCTCAGAAATATATAATATTTATTATTATATAATACATAATGCTTTTATTTATTTTTACTTTTTATATTTTTTATATTTAGCTCAATGATAGAATTACTGCATTTCATTATAAAAGTATACTGCCATGAGGCCAGAGACATAGCATGGAGGCTTGCCTTGCATGCAAAAGGATGGTGGTTCAAATCCCGGCATCCCATAAGGCCCCCCGAATTTTTGAGCGATTTCTGAGTGTAGAGATGGAAGTAAGCCCTGAGCATAACTGGGTGTGACCCTCCCCCCCCCAAAAAAGAGTATACTGCTACAATTTTTTTTGTGTTATGTTTAACTGTTTATCACATCAATTTTTGTAAAACTCATTTTTTCTGACTCTAAACCAGCTTGGTATTAACATATTAAATTTTTTTAGCCATTTATAGTATATATACTAAAATTTAAAAACATCATTATAAAACTTAGTTTGGATTTTTTATGTTTATGAGCAATTGATGTTCTAATTTTTCAGTATATAAAAACTCCCTATGTAATAGAACCTTTTCTTTTTCCTCCCTCTTTTTAGGTCACACCTAACAGCACTCAGGGGTTACTCCTGGCTTTGCTCTCAGAAATTACTCCTGGCAGGCTCAGAGGACCTTATGGGATACCAGGGATCAAACCCAGATCACCTGAGTGCAGGGCAAAGCAATCACTCTATCCGCTGTGGCCCTTTGTAATAGCACTTTCATTTAGAAAGATACCTTGTAACATTATAAATGTGTGACCAATATATATTAATCAGGAATGCACTTTGTCCCTAGGGACCAAGAGTAGAAACTGTTATACCTGTATTTGGGAAATTACAAAGAGAAAGCAAGTACATCTGTTAGGGTAATTTAAAATAGACTAAAGATATTATTGCAACTTGATTTGAAAATTGTCCATGAGACTTTCCTTTCATGTGGAAAATTATGCTGATTTTTGAAAGAAACATTGCGGGGGGGGGGGGGACTCAGCAGTAGTACAGTGGGTAAGGTGTTTGCCTTGCATGTGGCTGACCAGAGTTTGATAATGTCCTTCAAGTCTGCCAGGAGTAATCCCTGAGTGTAGAGCCAAGCACCACTACAAAACTAAACCGAAATAAAATAAAACCCCCAGACATTTTTTGGGCTATATCTGGCTGTGCTGTTGTTTTGCTTCTTGTTCTTTGCTGTGAGATCACACCTACCATGTATAGCCAACATGTGGCGCTAGAAATTAAATCTGGGTTAGCTCATGTAAGACCTTACTTTATATATACTATCTTTCTAGATTTTAGACCACTTTTTCACCATTTTAATAAGTGAAAATGTATACAAATTTTAGGTACCATGCTTGAATAAGAGAGTTTAAGTATAAACTTTGCAGTAGGGTCATCATTCTGCTTTTTCAAGATTATGTTGAGCCTATTATGAATTATAGTATGTATTTAAAAAGTGTAATATTTTCTGTTAATAAATTTCCTTTGGAAATAATTATCCTTTTTTATTCTGAAAATTGCCTTCGATTTAATTTTTAGAATGAAAATTTTGGCATTTAAAACATTTCATTTTTTTTTTTTTTTGGTGTTTTGGGCCACACCTGGTGACACTCAGGGCTTACTCCTGGCTGTGCGCTCAGAAAACACCCCTGGTTTGGAGGACCATATAGGTTGCTGGGGGATCGAACCGTGGTCCTTCCTATACTAGCACACACAAAGCAGATGCTTTACCACTTGCGCCGCCACTCTGGTCCCTAAAACATTTTTTTAAAACATTTTGTTGAATGAAGTTTTGTGATTTACAATACTGGTAATGTTGATTTCCTGTGTACAGATCACCAACATGACACCCCTTGCCAGTGGAATACCTTCCTTCCTAAGGAAGGACATTCAGGCTCTTACTTTCAATATCTGCTTTTCCCTGAAACTCAATAGTGTGGATCAATTCTTCTGCTGTGTTGCTATCTTGTGGTGTATATTTAAATATTTCATTTTGTTTTTGTAGCTTTACAGTGAAGGTATATTTTTAGGTGTAGATTATTATACCAGGAACAAGTTTATTTAGAAAAAAGACTAATATCTTTAATCCCTGAAGGCTTAAATCTCTATTATGAACAAACTTAGTTTAATTTGCTTAAAATAGCTTTCTTGACATATAAAAACTCAAAATAATTATTTAGGGGCCCCTATTCTAGTAGAATCACAGCCTCATATAAAAATTTTGCAGTGGGTGAGCTCTCAGATCCCTTGTGATGATTGTTTTTCAGACCATAATTGCAGCTTGCTGTTGCTCCTTTCTTATACTGCTCTACTCTCTACCTGCATTTGTGTTCTTCAATTAAATAAAATATTCTCCAGAGCAGAATGCAGAGCAAAAAAAATTCTGATAATTCTTTATTCTCTGTTCTTCTAAATTGATTTTCTATTCTTTGCAAATTCATAATATTTACTTGCTATTTTCAAGGAAAGATTTTGTTATCCCCTTACTCCTTACCACCTTGGTACACTTTTATTTAATAAATTAATTTTTAATTTTTTTTGGGTCACACCCGGTGACGCTCAGGGGTTACTCCTGGCTATTCGCTCAGAAGTAGCTCCTGGCAGTCATGGGGGACCATATGGAGAACCGGGGGATCGAACTGCGGTCCGTCCTAGGTTAGCGCAGGCACCTTACCTCCAGCGCCACCGCCCAGCCCCTAATTTTTAATTTTTTAAAGAACTGTTTGCATCTAAATACTTGGGTTATAAAACCTTCTACTCCTAAGATGTTAGGTTGATATATAATAGATATGAGTTTCAATCTGAAGTTCTGATGATTAAACAAGTATTATAGTGAGGTCTCTTCATCTCTTCCCTTTTTTTTTCACTTTTCTCTTACTGTTTTTTTCTCTTTATTGAAGAAATGGACTACAGGTAACCCAAGCAAATATAGATGAATTATTAACTCACATGTTTACTAGTTCACAAGAAAATATGAAGTTTTGCTATTTAATTAGATTTCATTGATATTATTGAGAGAACTATCCTCAAGATAATCATGTTTAGCTTATTGAAATATATAGAATGCATTTTAAAAGATTACTAGGGCATGATTTAGGGACTGCGGAGATAGTATAGCAGACAAGGTACTTGGCTGTTCATGTAGCCAGTTAAACTTGATTTGATCCCTGGCACCACAGATGGTCAGTAAGTGCCCCCAGGAGTCATGCCTGAGCTCAGAGCTTGTAGTAATACTTGATCACAAGCTTAGGTATATGAGTTGCTACTCCTTTGCTAGAGCCTCCAACAAACTCCCAAGAGCCAACTTATCTATTTTTAATACAAAGTATGGAATTTCCTTATGTATAATATTTGAACATATTATATTTTATATATGATATATTTATACAACACACACATATATTAGCTATGTGTTTGAGATAGAGTATGAATTTTACCTGTGTGTTTCTCATAAGTTTTTTAAAGCTTTCTTTGTTAGAATGTTATATCTGTATGACTAGTTTCTGGCCTATAGACTGTGAGTGAAAGTATTGTTTTCTTCTCAGTAGAGGCCATATAATGATTATGATCATGGAGGCTGTATACACTACAGCTGTGTTCCCCAGATTGGGAGATACACTCTCTTGGAGTACATTGGAATGATTAGGGAGAAATATGGCACTAACTTTAAGAGGTGCAATGGAGATTTTGCTTCCTGCTTTTATATTTAAAGTCAAGTTTTAAGACGGAACAGAGATTATTTTTGTGCTAATACATTTCACTTTTATTTTACCTTTTTATTACTGATATTCTGTGGTTTACAATGATGTCAATGATGGTTTCTCATACATATAATTCCAATTGCACACCCATCACAAGAGCATCCCCTTCCCACTCACAGGGACCCTATCCTTGCTAACAAGTTTCTCCTCTTCACTCAGTTGTATGGATCAGTTATCCCATTCTGTTAATTTTGGTCCGTCTTTACTGTTTTGTACTCTTAAGTTCCATGTACAAGATGAATCATTCTATACCTGTTCTTTTCTTTTTGACTGACTTCAATCAGCTTGATATCTATAGGTCCATCCATGTTGTATGATTTTGTTCTTTTTGTTTTGGTTTTTGGGTCACATCGAGTGACGCTCAGGGGCCACTTCTGGCTATGTGCTTAGAAATCGCTCTGTATGTGACACCTGAGGATCGAACTGTGGTCCATCCTAGGCTTGCACAGGCAAGACAGAAATGGCTTACCGCTTGCGCCACCGCTCTGGCCCTGATTTTGTTCTAAAAGAGCTGCATAATACTCCATTTTGTTTTTCTTAGAATTACATAGTATATCATGTATACTTATATTCTTGCTCTATTTGTCTGTAGTTGGATGTTGTCTCTTTAGTTTGGATGTTGTATTAATGAGTGTTTTAATTGAGTGTGGAAAGGGTACAGTAGTTGGTGGAGTCTCACAGGCACTTGCCTTTCATAGTTATAGCAACCTAGCACATTAAAATTTTTTATATATGATATTTTTGGTCACCCAAGTGGTATTTATGCAGGTATTAAATGCAGGAACTTTGTGAATAAATTTATGAGACATAGGTGTTTGATGAGAAAGTTTGAAAGATCAGCATGTTTATTTTTCTATATTACTGAGATTGCCAGAGGAGTTGTATATATCATTTGCCAAAAATGCTCTTGTTTTCATGAATTTAATTCATTTGACTTTTTTTTTTGTTTGTTTTTGGGCCAAACCTGTTTGACGCTCAGGGGTTACTCTGGCTATGCACTCAGAAATCGCCTCTGGCTTGAGGGGACCATATGGGACGCCAGGGGATCAAACCCATGGTCTGTCCCAGGCCAAGTGCTTGCAAGGCAGATGTCTTACCTCTAGTGTCACCTCTCCAGCCCCCATTAGGGTTAAAATTTTTTTTAATTTAGGAACGTGACAGATCTCAAAAGAGTCAGAAGATATGGAATATAGGGAAGGATTTTGAAAAAAGTAGTCTTGAAATATTTGCTAAATATTGTGAATACACACAACTTGTGCCTAAAATATTTTATTTAGAAGATAAAGTTCTTTAAGTCTTCATCTATTATTTAAGATTGTTTGCACAAAACTTATTTTTAAAACTATTGGGGTTGGAGTGGTGGCACAGTGGTAGGGCATTTGCCTTGCATACGGCTGACCTAGAATGGACTATGGTTCTATTCCTTGGCGTCCCATATGGTCCCCCAAGCCAGGAGTGATTTCTGAGTGCACAGCCAGGGATAACCCCTGAGCATCACTGGGTGTGCCCAAACAACAACAACAACAACAACAGCAACAATTTATTTTTAAAACTCAATTTATTTCTCATTCTTGGTTTTCATCCATAAACTCCTCCCAATAGCCCAAAACCTGCATTAGTACTGAGATAAAAAATAATAGTTTTGCTCTATTCTTCCTTTTATTAATTTAAAACTATATATTTGTATACTGTTATGTATTTGACTATTCTTTTCAGAGATATATTAGGAGACTTATTTTTGTTTTATTTGGAATTATACCCCGTGTGCTCTGCACTGAGGGTCTTGGGACCATATAGGATTCCATGAATCACACTTGCTCCACTAAGTACAAGGCAATGGATTGCCCTATCTACCTGTCTCTCAGGCCCCCAAGAGCCTTTTTATTTTGTTTTGTTTTGTTCGAGTTGTTTTGTTTGAGTACCTGTATGTGGCGCTCAGGGATTACTCCTAGAAGTACTTGAGGGACTGAATTGAGGATGGCTTCATGCAATGCAAGAACAGTAACTTTGTATTTCTCTGATACGTATAAGCTATTTTACAAAGTCAGGTGTGACTTTATGAACTTTTGAATTAGGATAAATTTAAAAGATGTCTAACTCTTCTTAGAGGATTTAACACTTAATTCAGTAAGCAAATAGGTAAGTTGATTATAAAGAATAAAGTAGAACCTCCAACATTAAAATACAAGGAAATTTTTAATAGTAGCTAGCTAGCATATTGAAATTATAAGTAACAATACATATTTTTTATCAATTGAGTTAAAAACAATGCATATAAAACAATCTTTGGCTGCTTTTCCTATTTAATTTTTATTTACTATGTTACTTTTTTATTTTATTGTCATTATTTTTAGGGGGAGCACACCTAGCTGTGATCAGTGCTTATTTCTGGCTCTGCACATCCAAGTAGTTCTGGCAGTGCTCTGAGGACAAATATGGAAGCAGAGTCATTTGCATGCAAGGCAAAAGATCTACCCACCATTTTACTGCTCATTGGTATTGATCCCATTTGCTATTTTTTAAAGCATTTTTAGTGAAGCTTCTTACTATAGAATGGTTCTTGATGTAAATTTTAGAGCAGTCTCCTTCAACCTTTCTACATCTGCAGACCATTTCCTGACTGGTGGTTGTAACTAAGGAGATAGGCTAGTGGTTTTTACCCTTTGTATACTTGTAAGTTGGCATTGGTCCAAAGATGAGTGTTTGAAGAGTGCTGATATATAGTATTTAATTTAGAGTTAAGTACCTAGGCTGTAGCTAAATTGTAAGATTGCTGTATAGTAGTTTATCATTTTTATATCTCTTTTGATCAGTTTGATTAATTACTAAGTGGGAAATATGGAATACAAGAATTTTGATATCATTTTGAACATATAAGTTACATAGTTTAAAATCTGATAATTGAAATTTATTCACATGTCTTTTTAAAAAATAAACAGCTATTTAAAGAGCAAGGATTTTTACTTACATGCAGACATATGCTGAAGTCAAATTAAATCCCTAAAATATCTGTTGAGTGTTGTACTTCTACTGTTGTGAGAAATAGAATTCATTTCTCTGTTCATTTTCCAACTATTAAGTTATGAAAGTAGTTGAGGCAGTTTGTTGACCCCAAAGAAACCTTTTAGTCTTTGGCTTATTAGACAGCAGGTTCTGTACTCTTCATTGGCATTCAAATCACAGGCAGCCACTGGGCTCATTGAAAAGCCAAATACAGCTTTAGGATTTAGACAAAGCCATTTTGGCAAAGGAACACAGTTGTCAGGGTAGCTGGCTGTATTGTAAAGAACTGTTGCATAATGGGGAGACCAAGTAGAACTATTAGGATGCAAATGTGAAAAAAAATGGTGGTGCTAACCTGCAAAAAACAAAACAAAACAAAAAACCCACTACTTCTTAGAGAAGGGGTTGCTCCTTGTTTTCTTCTGTTTAACCTGTGGTTGATAGATGTGCTCAGAGCAATTTGAGTCTATTGGTTTATCTTAACCTCTTAATTATAATGCTGATATTTTACTTTAACTTTTATTTTTTTTGCTATTTTACTTTTAAATGAACACCCGTTTTGTAGGAAAGATCAAAATATTTTAGAATCTTTTTTAGAATACCCTCCTTTAGCCTTGACAAGTTTTTATGTTGATTTTAGATAAGGATGAATAATACTTTTGGTTCTCATTCAGGCAGATTTGTAGCACCCTCATCATTGACATCCAGTAACTCTTCTAAGTGGACTCTTATTGACTTAATTGAGAATTATTGTGTGTTCAAGAGAAAAGTACTAGATTTGTAGAATGAGAAGTTTAGTTTTAATTTACTAATGCCTTATTAATAATACATAATTTCCCTATAACTTTCACTATCTTTTTCTTGTCTTGAGTGTCCACTTTTCTTCTTCCTTAACTACTTTTTAAAAAAAAATTGTATCTACTTTTAATTTTCCATACAAGATATAAAGGAATCCACATTGTTTTTTGTTTGTTTGTTTGTTTGTTTTTGTTTTTTTTTTTGGTCACACCTGGCTCAGAAATCGCTCCTGGCAGGCTCAGGGGACTATATGGGATGCCAAGTTTCGAACCACCATCCTTCTGCATGCAAGGCAAATGTCCTACCTCCATGCTATCCCTCTGACTCTAGAATCCAAATTTTTCTTTTTATCAATTCTGTTGATTCTCCTCGCAAAGAATACAAGGAGATAATCCAGTACTGCAGAAAGCCAAAGGAGTTTAATTTAAAATGCTAGCATGCTGGGGCCTTACCTCTAGCAGGTACATCCCTGGTCCATCTTCCATTCTTGGTTTTATACAATTTTAGAATGGATTGGCTCATTGTTTAGGAGTCAACTATTTAGTGAAGGGTGAACTCAGGCTCCAACTAGATAGGTTTCATAGGTTTTGCTGGTTAGATAAATTTAAGGCCTGTATTTCATTTGGGTGTCTTCAGGTAGCACACATAGTTGTTGGGCTGGAGAGAACAACACAGTAGCCTGGCACTGTGAAAGTCTTTGCCTTTACTGCTCTGTATCTGAGAGAAATGTCTCCTGCTCCTGGTGCTAACTCTTTTACCCTTAACAATACCTGGGGAAGCCACCCTGTGGCCCCTCTTGTCCTTATTAGCCCGACAGCTTTCCTGTCTTTCCTGTTCCATATTTTCCTTAGAGATTTCACCTCCTTAGAAGTCATTAAAGGGGAGTGTGGGCAAAGGTCCATCTCCTGTAACTTCTTCAGGCTGGCAAATGGGTGTCGAGCCTGGCTATAAAAAGAGGTGAGGTGGGACTCGAATTCCTGTTCTTAGGGCCTGGGAGGATCTTCCTCCCTTCCTGGAGCAGGATTTTCAGCCGGCACGGGCTGGCCTTTGGCAGACCTCCGTATGTGCCGGAGGCCCCTTGGCCTGGCCTAGGGTGGGGGCTCTCGGGCCTGGGTCACCCAACCCCCCTTTTCCTCTTTCCTCCGGATCTCCAGGTGGGTTCCTGGGAGGACCTTATGGGGCACCCTGGGTTTTCCCCACTTCCAGGCCGGCTCCACTGTTTGGTTATGTGGTGGAGTTTTATCTGGGGGGGGGGTGACAGATAGCTGCTCAGCTATACTCAGGCTGTCACTGTCATACCAGTCTACTTTTTGCAAACCCCGCGGGGGCTATGGCCCCCGCGCGAGCCTGTGCTCCTCCCAACTATCAGTACCCCAGGTTTACCCTTCTTAACTTCAGTAACACACAGTTCTAATCTCAGACCAAAGACATACAGTGGATCTAACAATCCCAGAAATATTTTGAAGGACATGAATTGAACACATTATGAACACATATATCTTCTGAATATTTTATGTGTACTTTCTTTAACAGCTATAACTCTCTCTATATATTTATTTCTGCCATGGTGTTTCTTTCCACCTTTCATCTTGTCTTTTCTTTGTAAGCTGTTCAGTAAGGTTTGTTGGTGGTAATGTCCCTCAGTTTATTGCCTATGATTGAACTATGTCAAGGAGATTGCTGGTCTTGTTCCTATTGCCTCCAAGATGCCCCAATAACGGTATATGACATTAATCCTTGTTTGCATAGACACATTAAAATGGGAAAACTGTGTACATATAGACAAGTTCTTATCTAATTGAGGTAGGAACACACAAATCTCATTACAATGTACCTTACACCCTGAACATTGGCACAGGCCTCAGAAGAATGGGCATCCTCCATTCACGCCAGAACTAGGCAAGGTATCTACAAAACATCCAAGGTCTTTTATAGCAACGTCTGGAAGCAATCCTCTACCAGGAAAGACACTACCAAGGTCTGACATCGATCTCCTAAATAGAGACTTTCGTTAACACTGAGAAGATTTGACAACAACAATGACCTGCTCTACAGGACATGGTTCTCTCTATTGCCCCTTCAGTGTGAGGTGAGCATCAGAGACGATGCTCTGCACCATCCTGACTGCAATATGGGATATGTATACCCCAGGATCTTTAATACAGAAGCATGATACCAATAACAGAAACTATGTTAAGAATGGAGGTGTATTGCCACTACAGACGATGACTTGGATTGGACAAACTAGTTTGCCTGGAGCCTAGAGTCGGACCTGTGTCAGGAAACTTCAGGGGTAG